>JAAQRG010301154.1:7500-15236 GCA_011634625.1 Babylonia areolata
AGTGGATTTTTCTACAGAATTTTGCCAGGAACAACCCTTTTGTTGCCCTGGGTTCTTTTACGTGCGCTAAGTACATGCTGCATACGGGACCTCGGTTTATCGTCTCATCCGAATGACTAGCGTCCAGACCACCACTCAAGGTCTAGTGGAGGGGGATAAAGTGTCGGCCGCTGAGCCGTGATTCGAACCAGCGCGCTCAGATTCTCTCGCTTCCTAGGCGGACGCGTTACCTCTGGGCCATCACTCCACATATATAGTAAGCACTATGGCGTATTTTAAGAACCTGTCGGTAATCGGGGCTGTGGTGTATTATAAACACAATCAGTCATCGCCATCGTCATCATCATCACCATCATCACAATCACCATCACCAGCATCATCATCGTCGTCGTCATCATCATCATAGTCATCATCCTCGTCGTCATCATCATCAGCGTCGTCGTCATCACCATCATAGTCATCATCCTCGTCGTCATCATCATCAGCGTCGTCGTCATCACCATCATAGTCATCATCCTCGTCGTCATCACCATCATAGTCATCATCCTCGTCATCATCATCATCAGCGTCGTCGTCATCTTCAGTGTGATCATCACCATCATCATCGACACCCTGGTATAGAAATGGCGTTTACTTTTGCCATTAGTTATTAAAAAGGTCAAGATCCATAGCCTCCAGTGGATGAGTTTTGTCAGCGTTAACAACAACCACAACAACAACTGCTACTACTACTACTACTACTTTAACACAAAAAATTTAATGTACTTCTACTATTGCTACTACGTCTGCTTCTTCTACTACAAAGATACTGCTATTACTACTGCTACTGCTGTTACAGATACTGTTGTTGCTGCTATTGTTGCTGCTGCTTCTGCAATGATACGTTTTGCTGCCTTGAGCGTAAAACCACCTCCCTCTTCCTCATTCTCCTTCTCCATGTCAGTTTCTGTATCAGAGGTTTAAGCTGTCACAAGTCAGTTTCTGTGTCACAGGTTTAAGCTGTCACAAGTCAGTTTCTGTGTCACAGGTTTAAGCTGTCACAAGTCAGTTTCTGTGTCACAGGTTTAAGCTGTCACAAGTCAGTTTCTGTGTCAGAGGTTTAAGCTGTCACATGTCAGTTTCTGTGTCAGAGGTTTAAGTGTCACAAGTCAGTTTCTATATCAGGTTTAAGTGTCACAAGTCAGTTTCTGTGTCACAGGTTTAAGCTGTCACAAGTCAGTTTCTGTGTCACAGGTTTAAGCTGTCACAAGTCAGTTTCTATATCAGGTTTAAGCTGTCACAAGTCAGTTTCTGTGTCACAGGTTTAAGCTGTCACAAGTCAGTTTCTGTGTCACAGGTTTAAGCTGTCACAAGTCAGTTTCTGTGTCAGAGGTTTAAGCTGTCACAAGTCAGTTTCTATATCAGGTTTAAGCTGTCTGGGAGTCCCAGTTTCTGTGTCAGAGGTTTAAGCTGTCACAAGTCAGTTTCTGTGTCAGAGGTTTAAGCTGTCACAAGTCAGTTTCTATATCAGGTTTAAGCTGTCACAAGTCAGTTTCTATATCAGGTTTAAGCTGTCACAAGTCAGTTTCTGTGTCAGAGGTTTAAGCTGTCACATGTCAGTTTCTGTGTCAGAGGTTTAAGTGTCATAAGTCAGTTTCTGTGTCAGAGGTTTAAGCTGTCACAAGTCAGTTTCTGTGTCACAGGTTTAAGCTGTCACAAGTCAGTTTCTGTGTCACAGGTTTAAGCTGTCACAAGTCAGTTTCTGTGTCACAGGTTTAAGCTGTCACAGGTCAGTTTCTGTGTCAGAGGTTTAAGCTGTCACATGTCAGTTTCTGTAGCAGAAGTTTAAGCTGTCACAAGTCAGTTTCTGTATCAGAAGTTTAAGCTGTCACAAGTCAGTTTCTGTGTCAGAGGTTTAAGTGTCACAAGTCAGTTTCTGTGTCAGAGGTTTAAGCTGTCACAAGTCAGTTTCTGTGTCAGAGGTTTAAGCTGTCACAAGTCAGTTTCTGTGTCAGAAGTTTAAGCTGTCACAAGTCAGTTTCTGTGTCAGAGGTTTAAGTGTCACAAGTCAGTTTCTGTGTCACAGGTTTAAGCTGTCACAAGTCAGTTTCTGTGTCACAGGTTTAAGCTGTCACAAGTCAGTTTCTGTATCAGAAGTTTAAGCTGTCACAAGTCAGTTTCTGTGTCACAGGTTTAAGCTGTCACAATGCATGACAGTTGGAGCGCGGCGGGCGATCCTCAGTCTCCTTGTATCTGTGATTTCTATCTGCCCGTCCGAAAAGGAATAGGAACACATGGTATAACACACAGTCCTTAGGCTGAAATCTGAACGAAAGAAGGAGGAGGAGGGAGGAGGTGGAGGAGGAGGAGAAGAAGGAGGAGGAGGAGGAGATTATGATGATGGTGAGGAATAATAATAATAATAATAATAATAACAATAATAATAATAAAACAACGATGATGATGATGATGATGATGATGACGATGATGATGATGATGATGATGATGATGATGATGATGATATGATAATGATGATGATGATGATGATGATGATGATATGATAATGATGATGACAGCAGCAACAATAACAATGACGGGTCAGTGAGGCATGGAGCAGGATGTTCTGCTCATTCAAAGGGGAGTCAAGTGTTTTTCTTGTTGCGTCTGTAATACCCTGCCCCCCCCCGCCCCTCCGCACCCTCTCTCTCTCTCTCTCTCTCTCTCTCTCTCTCTCTTATCCAACAGCTGAGATGGACACGAACATGATTTTAAGGGAAATGTGTTTTTATTATCATTATTTTTTTCCTGGATGAAAGTGAACTGGACTGGAACCAAGCCGTTGCCTCAGAAATGACCACGGTCAGTGGGCTATCGGGATTAACACTAAAACATCCAGGCACAAACACTGACAAAGGCATTTGCTTCGAGGATGATGACAACTTGTTAATAAACGATAGCAACAAGGCATAGGGCATTTCACTTACGTATCGTAATGAAATAATGCTATTTTCATCACGGCGATTGGCCGATAGATAAAGCTGTCTGTGTATCGGTCGTGTCATGTTCATTGTTTGTAGAAACTGTCATAATTAACACAGTGTCATGTTCATTGTTTGTAGAAACTGTCATAATTAACACAGTGTCATGTTCATTGTTTGCAGAAACTGTCATAATTAACACAGTGTCATGTTCATTGTTTGTAGAAACTGTCATAATTAACACAGCGTCATGTTCAATGTTTGTAGAAACTGTCATAATTAACACAGTGTCATGTTCAATGTTTGTAGAAACTGTCATAATTAACATAGTGTCATGTTCATTGTTTGTAGAAACTGTCATAATTAGCACAGTGTCATGTTCATTGTTTGTAGAAACTGTCACAATTAACACAGTGTCATGTTCAATGTTTGTAGAAACTGTCACAATTAACGCAGTGTCATGTTCATTGTTTGTAGAAACTGTCACAATTAACACAGTGTCATGTTCAATGTTTGTAGAAACTGTCACAATTAACACAGTGTCATGTTCATTGTTTGTAGAAACTGTCATAATTAACACAGTGTCATGTTCAATGTTTGTAGAAACTGTCATAATTAACACAGTGTCATGTTCGTTGTAGAAAAAGTCATAATTAACACAGTATCATGTTCGTTGTAGAAACTGTCATAATTAACACAGTGTCATGTTCATTGTTTGCAGAAACTGTCATAATTAACACAGTGTCATGTTCATTGTTTGTAGAAACTGTCATAAATATCAGCGTCATGTTAGAAACTGTCATAATTAACACAGTGTCATGTTCATTGTTTGTAGAAACTGTCATAAATATCAGCGTCATGTTAGAAACTGTCATAATTAACACAGTGTCGTGTTCATTGTTTGTAGAAACTGTCATAATTAACACAGTGTCATGTTCATTGTTTGTAGAAACTGTCATAATTAACACAGTGTCATGTTCATTGTTTGTAGAAACTGTCACAATTAACAGTGTCACGTTCATTGTTTGTAGAAACTGTCATAATTAACACAGTGTCACGTTCAATGTTTGTAGAAACTGTCATAAATATCACAGTGTCATGTTCAATGTTTGTAGAAACTGTCATAATTAACACAGTGTCATGTTCATTGTTTGTAGAAACTGTCACAATTAACACAGTGTCACGTTCATTGGTTGTAGAAACTGTCATAATTAACACAGTGTCATGTTCATTGTTTGTAGAAACTGTCACAATTAACACAGTGTCATGTTAATTGTAGAAACTGTCATAATTAACACAGTGTCATATTCATTGTTTGTAGAAACTGTCATAATTAACAAAGTGTCATGTTCATTTTTTGTAGAAACTGTCATAATTAACACAGTGTCATGTTCATTGTTTGCAGAAACTGTCATAATTAACAGTGTCATGTTCATTGTTTGTAGAAACTGTCACAATTAACACAGTGTCATGTTCATTGTTTGTAGAAGCTGTCATAATTAACACAAGTCAAAGATGGGTGACAGCAAACCAAAAGCACTGAAGTTAAAGATTAAACAACAACAAGAAAACAAACAGACAAAAACTTCCCATACAAGCCAAGAGCAAAGATGGCATCGAAAACACACCGCCATGCCCAGATTTCAGCGAGTTACACGTCTCAAATGGAAATTCTGGAACTATAGATTCCAGTTTCATTCCTTTGACAGGTGTGTTTTTGGAAAGTGCTGCTCCCAGTGTCTGACCGACACTGCGTGTACATGGAACTTCCCAGCCCGGTGACCCCATAATCATCGTCATCATTACATCGCCATAATCATCGTCATCATTACATCGCCATAATGATCGTCATCATTACATCGCCATAATCATCGTCGTCATTACATCACCATAATGATCGTCATCATTACATCGCCATAATCATCGTCGTCATTACATCACCATAATGATCGTCATCATTACAACACCATAATCATCGTCATCATTACATCACCATAATGATCGTCATTACATCATCATAATCACCATAACCATCGTCATCATTACATCACCATAACCATCGTCATCAATCATCACAGAAACAACTATCTCCCTGGATGGCTTGTCACGCCTCCAAGTTTTAGTTTCAGGGAGGCGGTTGTCAAAGCGTGCGACATGATTCAACCCATATGCGTGACACCATATCTGCCTGCTCTCATGGTGACATCCATTTCCATGTCCGAGCTCCCATTCCAAACTGCGATGTGTTTCTGTCTCCATTTGTCAGTGTGGGCAATTTCATATTTGTTGTTGTTGTTGTTTTGTTGGTGTGTGTGTGTGTGTCTTTGGTCATTGGAGGGACGTGGCGGTGGTCTCCCTCTTCCAACAGGAATACTTATCAGTCAGGCTCCGTGACAAAGCGATCACGTCGTTGTGTGAAGAGGGGGGTGGGGTGGGGTGTGGGGAGGTGGGGGGTTGGGGGAGGGGGGCAACAGAAGGGGGGCATAATTATTGAGTGGATGTGAGTGTGACTTCAGTGTTTTGGGATGAACGGCGTTGCGTTGCGTTGCGTTGTGTTGTGCTGTATTGCATCATGCAGTATCGTATTGCATTGCATTAACACAGAATACAGAATATAGATTACTTGATTATCTCAATAAGAACAAGAGAGGCAAGGCCTTCAAGACTCACTTGTGATACACTTTTTTTTTAAAATCCAGGCTTTTTATGTATTGAGTATAATTTCAAAATGTAATGTTTAAGATGAGAAAGATCAGTTTAAAGCAAATTAACTCCCCTAGTATTACAGAGTAATTTCCTTTTCTTTTTTTTTTTTTTCTTTTTTACTATCTGCACCAAAACGATCTTAGCAAAAGAAGTTCCTGTTTGAACAAAAAATGATAATAATGACTGCGCTAGCTGTTGGGTCATAATATCAGATCAAAATGCCAAGTTTAGAGAATACAAAAAATGTAAATATAACAGTAAATGCAGTTTGCATATAATTAGGCTTCATTCTTTTTTTCTTTTTTTTTCTTTTTTTTTGTGCCCATCTCTGAGGCGCAATATTGTTTTAAACAAGATGACTGGAAAGAACTGCATTTTTCCTATTTTTATGCCAAATTTGGTGTCAACTGACAAAGTAGTTGCAGAGAAAATGTCAATGTTAAAGTTTACCACGGACACACACACACACACACACAACCGAACACCGGGTTAAAACATAGACTCACTTTGTTTACACAAGTGAGTCAAAAATGCAATGCATTGCAATGTATCGCATCGTATAGTATCGAGCCGTGTCGTAGAGTATTGTACTACGTCACATTGCACTAAACCGCATTGTATTGCATTGCATTGCATTGCATTTGCACTGAACTGGACTGAATTGGATTTGAGGGTACTGTGTAACTGTTTGTCACAACAGATTTCTCTGTGTTATATACGGCCCGCTCTTTTCCGGACCACAATTCCAACACGCCTGACGATTCACAGTGACACAGCACCTTCTGTTCCCACAGCACCTTCCGTTCCCACAGCACCTTCTGTTCCGTTCTGTTCCCACAGCACCTTCCGTTCCCAAAGCACCTTCTGTTCCGTTCTGTTCCCACAGCACCTTCTGTTCCGTTCCGTTCCCACAGCACCTTCTGTTCCCACAGCACCTTCTGTTCCCACAGAACCTTCCGTTCCCACAGCACCTTCTGTTCCCACAGCACCTTCTGTTCCGTTCCGTTCCCACAGCACCTTCTGTTCCCAAAGCACCTTCTGTTCCCAAAGCACCTTCTGTTGCGTTCTGTTCCCAAAGCACCTTCTGTTCCCAAAGCACCTTCTGTTGCGTTCTGTTCCCACAGCACCTTCCGTTCCCACAGCACCTTCTGTTCCCACAGCACCTTCTGTTCCATTCTGTTCCCACAGCACCTTCCGTTCCCACAGCACCTTCTGTTCCCACAGCACCTTCTGTTCCATTCTGTTCCCACAGCACCTTCTGTTCCCACATCACCTTCTGTTCCGTTCTGTTCCCACAGCACCTTCTGTTCCCACAGCACCTTCTGTTCCCAAAGCACCTTCTGTTCCGTTCTGTTCCCACAGCACCTTCTGTTCCCAAAGCACCTTCTGTTCCCACAGCACCTTCTGTTCCGTTCTGTTCCCAAAGCACCTTCTGTTCCCACAGCACCTTCTGTTCCCAAAGCACCTTCTGTTCCGTTCTGTTCCCACAGCACCTTCTGTTCCCAAAGCACCTTCTGTTCCCACAGCACCTTCTGTTCCGTTCTGTTCCCAAAGCACCTTCTGTTCCCACAGCACCTTCTGTTCCCAAAGCACCTTCTGTTCCGTTCTGTTCCCACAGCACCTTCTGTTCCCAAAGCACCTTCTGTTCCCACAGCACCTTCTGTTCCGTTCTGTTCCCAAAGCACCTTCTGTTCCCACAGCACCTTCTGTTCCCAAAGCACCTTCTGTTCCGTTCTGTTCCCACAGCACCTTCTGTTCCCAAAGCACCTTCTGTTCCCACAGCACCTTCTGTTCCGTTCTGTTCCCAAAGCACCTTCTGTTCCCACAGCACCTTCTGTTCCCAAAGCACCTTCTGTTCCGTTCTGTTCCCACAGCACCTTCTGTTCCCAAAGCACCTTCTGTTCCCAAAGCACCTTCTGTTGCGTTCTGTTCCCACAGCATCTTCTGTTCCGTTCTGTTCCCACAGCACCTTCTGTTCCCACAGCACCTTCTGTTCCCACAGCATCTTCTGTTCCCACAGCACCTTCTGTTCCCACAGCATCTTCTGTTCCGTTCTGTTCCCACAGCACCTTC
>JAAQRG010301171.1:0-10719 GCA_011634625.1 Babylonia areolata
AGTGTGTACACCTGGGGCATCACAACACAGCTAACAGTGTGTACACCTGGGGCATCACAACACAGTTAACAGTGTGTACACCTGGGGCATCACAATACAGCTAACAGTGTGTACACCTGGGGCATCACAACACAGCTAACACAGACAGTGTGTACACCTGGGGCATCACGATACAGCTAACAGTGTGTACACCTGGGGCATCACAACACAGCTAACAGTGTGTACACCTGGGGCATCACAACACAGCTAACAGTGTGTACACCTGGGGCATCACAATACAGCTAACAGTGTGTACACCTGGGGCATCACGATACAGCTAACACAGTGTGTACACCTGGGGCATCACAACACAGCTAACACAGTGTGTACACCTGGGGCATCACAACACAGCTAACAGTGTGTACACCTGGGGCATCACGATACAGCTAACACAGTGTGTACACCTGGGGCATCACAACACAGCTAACACAGTGTGTACACCTGGGGCATCACGATACAGCTAACATAGTGTGTACACCTGGGGCATCGCAATACAGCTAACACAGTGTGTACACCTGGGGCGTCACAACACAGCTAACACAGTGTGTACACCTGGGGCATCACGATACAGCTAACATAGTGTGTACACCTGGGGCATCGCAATACAGCTAACATAATGCGTACACCTGGGGCATCACAACACAGCTAACACAGTGTGTACACCTGGGGCATCACGATACAGCTAACATAGTGTGTACACCTGGGGCATCGCAATACAGCTAACAGTGTGTACACCTGGGGCATCACAACACAGCTAACACAGTGTGTACACCTGGGGCATCACAACACAGCTAACACAGTGTGTACACCTGGGGCGTCACAACACAGCTAACACAGTGTGTACACCTGGGGCATCACGATACAGCTAACATAGTGTGTACACCTGGGGCATCGCAATACAGCTAACATAATGCGTACACCTGGGGCATCACAACACAGCTAACACAGTGTGTACACCTGGGGCATCACGATACAGCTAACATAGTGTGTACACCTGGGGCATCGCAATACAGCTAACATAATGCGTACACCTGGGGCATCACAACACAGCTAACAGTGTGCACACCTGGGACATCACGACACAGCTAACACAGACAGTGTGTTGGTAATGTGGGTTGGGACAGAAAAATAATAACACAGTACCAAATAAAATAACCACATGCAGAGATAAAGGGAATGCAGTTGGTGTTAACACAGTATTAAGTACAATGTGTCATCCACCGTGTTCAGGGACTGCAGTCACCGGTGGACAGAAGGGGTAAGGGGGAGTGTGCAAAATACTGCAGGACTTAAAGAGATGAGAAATAACAACAGATGTGATGCAAAGTACACGGATCAGTCTGCATGTTTTGGCTCCTTGAAAAACACAACAACCTGTAACTCTCCTGATACATTGTGTTGACCGTCCTGGTCTCTACACATGCTGGGGACCAGAGGCGTCAGGAAAAATGAAGAACAAAGAAAACGGGGAGTGGGGGGGGGGGTGAGGGGGGGACGTATCACAGTCAGTGCCGGTGACGACTCTGCTGATGTCTCCTGTACCGCCGCCTTTTCATCAAATAGTCAGGTGTTTGATCAGCTGGCGGTCAGAGGGCGGCATGGCACCAGGGTCATAGGTCGCCAGCTCTCCTATCTCCCCCTCCGCTTCCCGCGGAGTGCTGTCCACTTTGACTGTTTCCCACTGAACATAATAGTTCTCGAAACGGGCTGCTGCTCTGATCGCATTTGCTTGGCATGATGGGGGGTTTAATCAGCAGTGTTATGATTCCATATTAAACTGCCTAACTCCAGATGGGGTCTTACTAACGTGTAGTGCGCATCTCTCTTAGTCGTAGTCTACCAGCTGGTGGTTTTTTGTTTACTGTAACATTTCACCGAAACATGATAACAAATTCGTATAATTCTGAAAGATACAAATGTTTCACCAAGACACCCCTCAAAACAGAAAGCCACGGACAAATAAGTAATGAATGACCACCGTTCTCATCAAGGAAACTGAGACATCGCTGATGCATTGAATTGATGACTCGGCGAATAACGACTTACTATTGTCTGCAGTTTCATTCAAAAGATTTAATGTACTGGTTCATAACCTTTTTTGAAGTCTGAATAATCAATGCCAGAATGATAGTAACAGGACATACTTATATACGTATTGCTTTTTTTAAGTTCCCACCATGTTTCAGGCATCTTTTCAAAATGCGTTATGCTTGTAAATCTGTGTGCAGAGTTTGGTGGAGTGTACCAGGATACCGATTACATGTTGCTGAACCCTGTAGAGGACTTACGTAATTACAGTGTTGTGATGGGAAAGACAATCCCAAACGTGAATTACTGCAACTGCATATTTATGGGAAAACCAGCAGCCGATTTTCTGAACGTTTGGTACGACTCCTATCGCACCTTCAACGACAAAGTATGGGCATTTCACTCCACAATTATGCCGTACCGGATTCATCAGAAAAGACCAGAACTGGCCTTCCACGAAGTCAACACTTTTGTGACTCCATACTTTGCGAATATCAGAAAACTTTTCTATAACAACTTTCTGAACTGGAAGCGATTGCACGGCCTACATTTGTACCCCCGTTTATTTCCACATTACTTCAGGAAACAGTTCGACCAACAAAACAGTTCTCTGGGACAGGTCACCAGACACATCTTGTTTGGAGACAATGAGGCATGTGTGTTTGACAGGCCACTGGATCGTGATGTTGTGAGAATGAACTCAACGCATCTGCCTATGTAATGTAAACAGAACTGTTTTAATAGCCTCATTGTCGTGTGTCCATGTCTTGCACAAGTCAGTTTACTTACAACATGAACCACAAAGAACGATTCTAAAGATACTGGGTTTGTTGCAATGAACCTTTTATTTACCTGTGTGCCAGCTGAATCGGTAGCATATGCAGCATTGACTTGAAGTTGTGTACCTTGTAAATGGAGTGATTTACAACTCTTTATTGTTGTTTCATTACAATGTATGATTTCACACAAAACGTCCTTTCACTTTCCAGAGTTACATGTTGAACAGATGTTTTTTTTAGTTTGATTTCACCCCCACAGAAGTGTTTACTATTCTATTCATTTATCCATTGGCATAGTTTCCCCAGAGAACGTTCAGTTCTTTCAGGTATGGGTACAGGTTATGCGTGAACTCTGTGATATCCGTGTTGGACAGCATGAGTCACAAACAGCCGATCCTTAATGTTGTCGAAAAGGAACAGCGGTTAGGGAAGTGTGTTCGGGTTATTTGCTTATTTTCATTTCATTTGTATCGTAAATGTAAAAATTATCATACTGAATATTTTCCTTTTATATGAATGATGTTTTTTCACATCACCGTAACATGTTCTTGTTTTTCCGGGGTTTTTTTGTTTGTTTTTTCTTACCTGATTGTTTTCTTTTCACATGATAATTTACATACGCATTGTGATCAAGGAAGGGTGTGCCAGTTGCTCATTCATTTTTTGATTCGATATTTGTTGATGGGTAGTTGTCTCTTAACTAAATGTTATAATCATAACTATTTGATGTCAATAATGCCAAGATTTAAACTTAAGGAGGAAGTGGGGTGTCTTGGTATTTCGATTTTTCTTTCTTTGATGTGTGTATTCTTTGATTGGGGAGGGATGCGGTGTGATTTGAAATGCAGAACGGACCTCCGGGCCGCTCCTCCCTTCAGGAAGTGGTCTCATTTGCTGATTTTGAAATGTGTGATAAAAGTAATGTGGTAGTTTTGTTGTTGTTGGTGTTGGTTTTGTTGTTTTTCCCCCCAGATATTTGTTTGTGTGTAAATATTATTTTAAAGTGACATATTTAAATCAACATACAACATTTTGATTTCTTTCCAGTTTAGATTGTTGACATTGGGTGTTGTTTTGACTCACTTGTTTTCTATGTGGAAAGATTCATTGCTTCACTCCTCGTCTGAGATGTGTGATTAGCCTGCTGGCATCTTTGCTGTCTAGCGTGCCAATAGTTATGAATGTTTTTGTCTGGTGGGTGAAGTTGTGTCTTCATTGCAGTTATTTTCATTATCATTATGAGTGGTCAGATTTCAGGACATGTCAACAGATAGAAATGTATGAAAATGTACACCCGCGTCTGCCATGTGCAGCACGGGGTAAACAGGGAACAAGTGGGGTTTTGTTTGTTTGTTTGTTTGTTTTTTGTTGTTTTTTTGTTTTGTTTTGTTTTTTGGGTTTTTTTGGTGGTGGTGGTGGTGGGGGGTTCACAGCTAAATGGGCTTGTGAACAGATCAATCTTTTTTTCTCTCTTTTTTTACCGTTCTTTTCTGCAACACACGCGCACACACACACGCACGCACACACACGACACACACACAAATGTTTGCATCCAACCCTTCAAGAACGCGCGCATCTTAATAACACGTAGCAAGTGCAGTCATAGCAAGACTAAAATATGTGCTCCTCCGTTCCATCACTTGGTAAACTATTTGAGGTCAATAATGCCAAGATTAAAACTTAAGGAGGAAGTGGGGTGTCATGGTGTTTCGATTTTTTCTTTCTTTGATGTGTGTATTCTTTGATTGGGGAGGGATGCGGTGTGATTTGAAATGCAGAACGGACCTCCGGGTTATACGCACGCACTCACTCATTTATTTATGTAAGCTTATCTATTATTTATTCCCCCTTTTTTATTCTTTTTTCTCTTTTTTTTCTTTTCTCAAGGCCTGACTAAGCGCGTTGGGTTACGCTGCTGGTCAGGCATCTGCTTGGCAGATGTGGTGTAGCGTATATGGTTTTGTCCGAACGCAGTGACGCCTCCTTGAGCTACTGAAACTGAAACTGAAACTCACTCACGCATGCACAGCCACTCATACACACTTCCCCACTCGCGCGCGCGCGCACACACACACACACACACACACACACACACACACACGCACGCACGCACGTACGCATACATGCGGGCTACTTGATGTGTTTAGATGATCGGAGGATAAATGCTTTGAGGTGCAGAATGCTGATCTCTGTGGGACCTACCGACCTCTCATCACAACATACAAGAGGTGGTTTCACTGTAATGATGTTTCACTGTACCAGATGATGTCTTGATTCCTTTTTGGTTCTTTTTCAGTTTGGATTGTTGGTATTTGGTGGATTTTTTCTGTGTTGACTCCCTTCAGCCCCCACCCCCCACTCCCCGAAACTTGGGATTCATAGTGTCCCCATTTTCTGTGGAAGGGGAAAAGGGAAGGGGAAAAAAGGAAAAGGTAAGGGGAAAAGAAAAAAAAATGTGATGGAAGTTTCCTCCCCACCTCGCCCCCCCCACCCCCCTCCCCCACAAGTGAGTTTTGCCTGAAGGTCAATGTCAGAGGCATGTCAACAGTTGGAAATGCGTGAACCTGCACATCCCAGGTCCGCCATGTGTGGCACGGGATGGACAGTGAACATGTGTTTTGTGCCCAGCCGGATGGATTGCGGACAGATTGATGGAACCTGTTTCGGTTTCCTGCACGCCCACACCTACACACACACACACACATCTCCCTTCCGCATCCCTACCCACCCCCTGTCCCCCACACCCCACACACATACATACACGCAAACCTCTTTTATTTTTTTTTATTTATTTTTTTTTGGCAAGCTCCTGTCCATGCTTTAAAAGAATTTTGTTTAAAATTATGGACTGCACTTTTTGCTCGAGAGCGAAAGTCCAGATTATCAGCCTTTTTGATTGTTTTTCTTTTTCTTCCTTCAGTACTCCGTGTTATTGCTGTAATGTTTTGTTTTTGTTTTATATATATGTGTACTTTCTGTGGAACATTATATACGTGGAATAACCATTCTGTTCTTTGTTTATTTTTATGTTTGATTTTGAACCATTCTGTTCTTTTTTTTAATTTTTATGTTCGATTTTGATAAAAACAGACAGGGTTTATCAGATCATGTACAGAGGGGTAGATATGAAATCTTTAGACTATAATTAATGTCTAGTCTTTCAATAATTTCAGCTAATGTTCAGGGCCTAGGTGACTTTCAAAAAAGACGTGATGTCTTTCAGTTTCTTAGACAAAAAAATATGTCAATGTACTTCTTGCAAGATACCCACTTTGTAAGTAAACAAGAGAGACAGATAAGAGCTGAATGGGGATATGAATGCTTTTTTTGCATCATATACATCACAATCAAGAGGTGTAGCAATTCTGCTTAATAATAATTTTGATTTCAAAGTAAAAAAAAATATAATTAAGGATGTTCATGGGAACTATTCGATCATATCAATTCACACTATGGAAAGAGATATCACACTGGTAAATATTAATTTTATGGTCCGAATAGGGATAACCCTCAGTTTTATGTAGAATTAAGTAATAAAATTAAAGAACTTGAATCCGAAATAATAGTAATTGGAGGGGACTCGAATCTAGTTTTGAATCCACCATTAGATTACAGTAATTAAAAACATGTTAATAATCCTAAGGCACAAGCAGAAGTTATTGAATTGACAGGTGATCTAGAACTGGTAGATATATGGCGGGAAATAAATCCAGAAATACTTAGATTTACATGGAGAAGATTAAATTCACTGCAGCAAGCTAGATTAGACTTTTTCTTAATTTCCGAAAATTCACTAGCTAATGTAAAAGATGTAGACATTTTGTTTGGTTATAGGAGTGATCATTCTTTTATTTCAATAAAGTTTCAGTTTAGAAAAGATACTAGATCAAGGAATTTTTGGAAATTCAACTCATCACTTTTAAAAGATAAAGGACATGTAGATACGATAAATAATACAATTGAAAACATAAAAGAGCAGTATGATGCACTAGTATATAATAGATCAGAAATAAGCAATATTCCCATAGAACATTTACAATTTACCACATCGGACCAGTTATTCTTAGATACCTTGATAATGGAAATAAAGAAAAAATCAATAGAGTATAGTTCTAGAAAGAAGAAAAAGGACACACAAACAGAAAAGCAACTTGAAGAAGAAATTAAAAGCTTAGAAAGTAAAAGTTGTAAATCAGAGGAAGATTTACAGCAAATACAAGAGAAGAAGAATAGTTTAATTACACTTAGAAAAACTAAAATACAAAGAATATTGTTAAGAAGCAAAGCTAGATGGGCAGCGGAAGGAGAAAAAATATCAAAATATTTTTGTAACCTTGAAAAGAGACATTATGTTAGCAAACAAATGTTTAAACTAGTATCTAAGAATGGTAGAAATTTAGATAAGATAGAAGACATGCTGCAAGAAACGAAAGAGTATTACAACAAATTATATGAGGAGCGGGAAGTAAAAGATATTAAGTTAGAAAAGTACGTTAATAATTCGCCTAAACTAACAGAGGCAGAAGCCAACTCGATAGAAGGTAAATTAACTTTGAAAGAGGCATCACTAGCACTAAAAACATGAAAAATGGTAAAAGCCCAGGAACAGATGGAATGACAGTTGATTTCTTAAAATGTTTCTGGAAACAGATAGGTGGTTTTATTGTACGATCTTTAAATGAAGGGTTTGAGAAAAAAGAGATGTCCATTACACAGAGAGAAGGTATCATAATTTGCCTACCAAAAGGAGATAAACCCAGAGAATATCTTAAAAACTGGCGCCCAATATCACTGTTAAACGTAACTTATAAAATTGGCTCTACCTGCATCGCAAATAAAATAAAAACAGTCCTGAATAAACTTATTAATGAAGATCAAACGGGTTTTGTATCTGGCAGATATATAGGAGATAATCTAAGGCTTATTTATGATATAATCTATTACTTGAAGGAAACAAATCTGCCAGGACTACTAGTTTTAATAGACTATGAGAAGGCTTTTGATTCAGTTAGTTGGAAATATATGTATAAAGTTTTAAAACATTTGGGTTTTGGTGAGGATATTCGTAGATGGGTAGAAGCGTTCCACACCAATATGAAATCCTTAATAATAGTTAATGGTAAAGTATCTACAAGTATACAGATTAAACGAGGCTGTAGACAGGGAGACCCACTCTCACCCTATTTGTTTATTTTGTGCGCAGAGATAATGGCTGGCAAAATTCGTCAAAATACAAACAGAAAAGGTATTAAGATATCAGAGGTAGAATTTAAGATTAGCCAGTTTGCTGATGATACGTCTTATTTTTTAGAGGGTGACAAAAATCATATGGAGAACTGTTCAAAGAACTAGAAGATTTGGAAACGGTTTCAGGACTCAAATTAAATCACGAAAAAACATGCAATGTATGGCTGGGAAATAAGCGTAATTGTGATATAGTTTATTTATCAAATTTGAAAATGAATTGGAATCCACCACAGTTTAAAATCCTAGGGCTCTGGTTTACTAACGATTTGCGTAATATAATAGATTTAAATATAACTGATAAGTTCAATGAAACAATAAAAACTGTTTAACGTGTGGATAAAAAGACCAATTACACCTCTAGGAAGAGTAGCTGTTCTTAAGTAGATTATCTTGTCAAAATTAATTTACTTATGGATAATGCTTCCAAATCCACCAGATAACAGTATTCAAGAATTGCAAAAAATGTGTTTTAATTTTGTATGGGATAAAAAGAAGGACAAAGTTAAAAGATCAGTGGCAGTGCACAGTGTACAGAACGGGGATATAAATATTCCACATATTCTATCATTCATAAAATCTTTAAAACTCACATGGTTGAAAAAATGCTACAATATGTCGTATCGTCCAAAATGGAAAACTATATTATCAAAAGAATGTCAAGAAGTTGAAATGTTACAAGAATATGGCCCAATAGTTCTTACAGTTGGAGGACGTATAATAAACCCCTTTTGGAAAGATGTGTTTCGTAGCTACACAGAATTTTATGACAAAACTGATATACATGTTAAGCAAGATATCCTGATGGAACCTTTGTTTTTTAATAACAAATTTAATATTGATGGTAAAGTCTTGTATTTGAAGACTGGGTCAGAAAAGATGTTTATTATGTGAAAGACATTGTGAAAGCGAATGGACATTTTTTCAGTATTCAAGAAAATAATGCTTTAATAAAGCATACAAGAATTCCAAGATAAAATTGAAAATCGAGTCAGAATACTTCGGTTGTGTTAATTCAGTTAAACGTTTTTTAAGAGAAAAGAACATAACATTTGAAAACAATGATCACAATGGAATCAGCTTTAATAAAGCGTACACTGCAATGATAAAGGCCCCAAGAGGAACGAAATGTTTCTACTAAATAATAATTGGAAAACCAGAAAAGTCAAATGCCTGTAAAAATTGGGACCTGATTTTTGAAAACAAGCTTGACTGGAAAAAAAACATTTTTTTTTCCAATACAAAAAAACAACAACAAAAAAACATGAAATAAGGTTAAAATGGTTCCAGATGAAAATTAATTATTATATTCTTGTGACAAATTCGGTTTTGATGAATATGGGAATACTCCCACATAATATGTGTAATTTTTGTAAGGAAAAAAGAGATACAATTCGGCATTATTTATGGGAATGTAACCATGTAAAACATTTTTGGAATGAGTTTGTGAGATATTTAAGTGTTTACATTGTGATACTTAACCTGAATGACACATTGGTGCTTTTTGGACATAACAAAATAAAAACTGGTGAATGTTTCTCATATATTTTATTGGTAGCTAAATTCTATGTATACAAATGTAGAATCAACAAAGTAAAACCAACATTACAAATGTTCAAAAAAGACCTCAAACAGGCATATGAAGTAGACAAGTACGCCTTCAACATAACTATGGAATATAACAAGTTTGTGGAAAAATGGACACTTTATAACTGTTTGATACAAGATTAAGCTATACAATGCTACCCTGGAATTTTGCCATTGAACATATAATGTTTTGCTGTTATAGATTTGTCAGTACTTAGAACTTAATCATATGCTTACCCTATACTTTCTAATGCACAAAACATATAAATTCTGTATCTGTAAACCTTTGTCTGAATAAAAAATGTTGAAAAAAAAGAAAAAGAAACTGATACTGATACTTGTCTGGTGCCAGAGAGGGACGTCAGCATCGTGCGGTCCCCCTTAGAGAAATAAATACAGTCTCTTTAGTATGATTATCAAATTGTGCATACACTCCATCTCCTTCCTCTTCCTCGTTCTGGCTGTGGTATTGTATTGTATTGTATTGTATTGTATTGTATTGTATTGTATTGTATTGTATTTCAAAACTGGATGACTCGAAATAAGTTATGATTGAACGTGGACAAAACTGAAGCAATGATCATAGGAACTAAACAAAAACTGTCTTCCATCACAATTGTCACAAGCAAACTTGGCTGTGCATCCATCCCTCTTTCCATGTCAGTCAGGAACCTCGGTGTTTTCCTTGACAATACACTGTCCATGCAAAAAATTATCAGTCAGACATGTCAGTCCTGCTACTGTCTACTGCGGTGCATCAGTGCCGTCCGGAAATATCTGTCCACTGACGCGACATCAAGACTTGTCGTTTCTCTCATTCTCTCTCGCCTTGACTATTGTAACTCTCTATTGTCTGGTCTGCCTGCTTCATTCATTCAGTCCCTTCAGCGCATACAAAACTCTGCTGCCCGACTCGTCCTCAGAAAGAAAAAATCTGAGCACATCACTCCTCTTCTGCAACATCTCCACTGGCTCCCTGTCTCACACCGAATAAAGTACAAGATCAGCACTCTATGTTATAGATGTATTCACAAAACTGCCC
>JAAQRG010301176.1:0-5000 GCA_011634625.1 Babylonia areolata
TCAGTACCGTGCAGTTAATGAGAAAGGCTCATCTTTGAAACGTGTGTGGTTAAATACCCATTGCATGTGGTAAACTACAATGTTAGTGGATTCTATTTGCATGATACATTTTTACTTTTGGTAATCATATGAAAAAAATGTTTGTGAAATATCTAACATGATGTGCTACCGATATTAAATAATGATTGCATCCTTAAGGATTTTTTTTTCAGGGAGTGATAAGCTCGATCTTTTTTTATTCCCTGTCGTATTGTTTTAACAAAGTAATCTTCTAGAATATGCGTCTTGAATGATTTGTCATCGAAATCATTTCTTCAAACTTATCATACATCTTCCAAAAATATCAAATGTATCATTTAATGATCCAAATGGAAAAGGATGGAAGGCATTCTCCAAGTCCCTGCTGTCGGAAGGTAGCAGCAAGGTGTGACAGACCTGTTGACTATGCTGACAGATGGCGAGCCCCGTGAAGAAGATGATGATGCAGGGACAGGTGAAGAGCGTGGAACCTTACTCCCTCAGTCTGACCAACAGCTATGACGATGACCGCACCATCCAGACTGACGTCACCCTGGACACCAACAAACGGTCCTTCAGCCTCAAGACCAACTACGATCTCGGTCAGTCACTGTGATTGATCTTCACACCCGGCACACAGTTATTTGTTACATATGTTTATTTCAACTTGCAATGCGTAACTCTGTTCTGAAATTAAGACAAAGAAAACGATTATTTAATTATCAGTGTAAATGTTTTCGAGTACTGAAACCATTTGTGTCAAGTGCAGTTGCGAAAAGGGATACAGGTATACACAGCACGATCTGAATCATTGCCTGAAAACAGAAACAATGGCATCAAGTGCTTGAGCTGTGGCAATTATTCTTCCATTTTTCAAGGCGTTGAATGCTGGTGTGCTATGAAGCAATTACAGAAACAAACAGTCAGAGACAAAGAGACAGGGAGAGAGAGACAGACAGACAGACAGAGACAGAGATGTGTCAGATAATGGGCCAGTGTCCACACACTCTTCAGTTCCTCTCCTGTCCATGGTTACAGAACACCCAGAACGCAGCCTGGTCCTCAAGGCTTTCTACGTCAACGACACTGCCATCAAGGCAGAAGTCTACCGGGATCACGTGACTGACGTCATCACTGACGCTCTCCTGGCTCTCCGTCTGAACACCTCCACCCTCCTCCACTCCCGTCTGCACTGGCGTTCTGCTTCCCTGAGTGAGCTGCAGGTAAAGTGAAACTCTCCCATGTTGGGATGTTTGAAACGTGTTTAGTCCTGAAGTATGGAGGATGACAACAAGGAAAACACGACACAAACATGACATGTGTATCTTTAGTTAACGTGCCTGGAGCAAGGACACACATTGCATCACCGATACACAGCATGACGCAAACACCAGGTGACCTGAAGTTCCTTCTTCTGGTGAAGTTTGTTGATCTTGTTTGGTAAAGGATGTAGTTTCACTTTCACGAAATTATCATTACCTGAGCATTTATTCCCATGATCAAAGAACTCAAAGATTATGTGAGGAAACAAACCTAGCATAAAAAGCCCAGTAAGAGAGATCCACTGAGTTTTCAATTGTCTGTAACAGAGTGATTAGGGTTCAAAATCCTCACTTCACCAAGGTGGAAATGGGTAGCAGATTTCGGTTTGGAAAGGTTAAAACGGTGGCAAGATTGGATTTGGGCCCCGCCTACCTGTGCCGAGCCACAGACACGATGATTTCACACCCCGATGCCCGCAAAAGGCTATGGGACCTTTAACCTTGTACCCTAACCTGTCCAAACGTCACCAGCACGTGCCCCCCTCTGTCCTTCAGGAATACAGCGTGGCCAAGCTCAACATCTACGCCTCCCGCAGCAAGCAGACCGTGAACAGCGTCAGTGACGCCGTGCGAGAGGAGCTGGCGGCCAGGTATTCCCGCAGTGCAGCAGCTCTGGCCGAGGACCTCACTCCTCTGGTGGACCTTCTCCACAGCGAGATGAACGAGGTCGCTTCCCAGCTGCAGACCCTGAGACGTCAGCTGAACCGTTTCTACCGCCGTCACCCTTTCCTGCAGAACATGGGCAGTGCAGTGTCTGACCGCTACCTGGCCTTGCAGTGAGTGTTGTGTTGTGTTGTGTTGTCCCATGGCGTCCCTTGCTGTGCTGTGCTCTGCTGTGCCGTGCTGTGTCGTGTCGTGTCGTGTCGTACTGATACATCGTCCACTGAAAAGTAGGCAATATTAGTAAAACATAAACAAAAATCGTTTTATTTTTACCCATGTGTTGTCGCACCACTTGATCCATATTAATCTCACGAACAGAGCTTTGTCATCTGGCAAGAACCTACATGGTGAAACATCAAAACAGTTTTCAGTAGAAAACAAGAACAGACAGAGGCTAGAGATGGAAATATGATCGCAATGATATATCAGAATGTACCATCAGAAAAAAAGAAGTATTTGTGTTTGCAGGAAATACACTGATGACATGTCAGACAGTCATCACTAAAAACATTCAGTCAATAATCAGTTCGTGTGTGTTTGCAGCCAGTCAGACATATCTTAAAACATACAGTCACTACTCAGATGACGTGACTTTGCAGGCAATGAATAATAATGACATGTCAAACATGTATCACTTAAAACACTCAGTCAACACTCAGACCCTGTGTTTTTGCAGGCAATTCATCGGCGAGATGTCAGACAGCTACCAGCAGAAAGCAGACGCCATCAGCCAACAGATGAAGGAAGCTGTGCAGACCATGACACAGTACCCTGTAGGGCAGTACTACCATCAGTCCGTCAACTCTCTGCTGCAGGAGTTTGAGGTAACTCTCTTACTGGTTGATTCGAATCCCGGCTGTCTTGAAAATATTATTGTTCAATGCCTTGTTCATTAGTTCCAACATGAATTAAAGCATGGTAATCTTATTTCGATTTGAGGAACATACTGAAGTGATCGTTCATGATCTTACTCTGACATACCATCTGACATAACTGATGATCTCAACAATAATATGACGAAATACTGACATCACTAGTCACGTGGCTGATGTTAATGGCAAGGCGTGTGTTTCAGGAGCTGATTGACAGTGGAGTGACACACCTTACAGAGACAGTGGTCTCCCTGGACAGGTACCTTCTGGCAGCCAGAGAGAACAGCATCCATATCTCTGACGCCGTGTCAGGTAGGACAACATTTCTGTTTAAATAGCTAAACACGACACACAAAGCGTGTAACCTCCACGGATGTGGTGTAAATGTATTGTATTGTACTACTCTTTTGTCACAACAGATTTCTCTGTGTGAGATTCGATCTGCATGTCTCACAATGACAGAGCCACCCTTCTTTTTCTGCATGCTAGTGTATTAGTTTTCAAAGTGAATTTTTCTGCATAACTTTGCCAGAGATGACATTTTGTTGTCGTTCGTTGGTCCTTTTAAGTGTATGGTGCACACAGGACCTCTGTCTACCGTCTCATTTTAATGATTAATACATTAGGATTTTTGACACATATTCCTTTACATAGATGTGCAAGTATATGTGTACGCTTACAAACACGCACACACCCCTCACCCCCCAGCACATACACACTCAGAACATAATAAATTATCAACGCATGTCATCACTTAAATGTACGCCACACATTACACATACATTCGGACGGGGCTGATGACTAGGTCTGCAGTTAAATGGTTGCTGATTATGCAGCTCTCTCTTTTATATACCTTGGGATGGTCTGATAAACAGATCATTGGCTGCTTTCGGGGAACAGCTATTAGCGAAATGACTGTTTAGGTCTCGATTATTCCGTACCGACGTCCCGATAGGCAGCATCTAAAAAAATCCTAAAAGCTGGATATGATTCATTGTGACTGACTGACTGACTGTACTTTTTTGAGTAGCCGCTTGTGGTGTATGTAATCCATGATGACGTGTTCTGTGCAGGGGCAGTCCACAACCTCACTCAGCACCCCTACATCCAGTCCCTGGACGTCACTCCATACATTGAGGCTGCCAGCAACACACTGAGCGCGCTGCGCGTGCCTGAGCGATACACTGCTGCCATCTACAACGCCTCCGCTCGTGTGAATGAGGTCATGTCTGACGTCATGAACATGGAGTCGATGAAACGCTTCAAGGGGATGTCCAACGAGGTTTACCAACAGGTCAGTCAAGCTGCATTAAACGAAATAAAATCAATTCAATTCAATCAAGTCGCGTCACTCAGCTGTAAAATAAAATCCAATTGCCTTGCTGACAATCAGCCGTGCACAAAGAATACCTTACAATACCTTGTTTATCAGCTTTACGCAGCATTTACACCACTTATAATGTGATGAACAAAATGGCATTGTCTTTTTCCTGAATAACAAAAATCTTAAGCTTCTTGGTAAGATTAGATCTGGATGAAAAATGTTTTAAACAGCTCATTAGTGTGTCATTCCAACAAATGTTTAAAGTTAGAGCAAAAATAGCATTGCTTTACATAGTATGACAGCATGTATTTTCCAAATAATATCCAGTGTTTGATGTGATTAAATGAACACACACACACACACACACACACACACACACACGCACACACACACACACACACACACACACACACACATTCTTGTCTAATGAATATATCACTGGATGGTAAAGAGACGTTTTAAGTTAAAGAACGAAACAAAATATCAGAAGCCCGAGTCTGAACAATCATGTGCACACGTGGTGCAGGGAGTGTGGGCCTACAACTACTGGCAAGTGGAGGACAACCTGAAGAAACACCTGCACAGCATCGCCACACTGCTGAAGGAAATCGTCGAGGAAGAACTGCACGTGTACACACGTCACTTCCGCTTCCTGCAGAAGAGTCACGTGACAGTGTGGGATCCCGAACACGGGGAGATCCAGGCCGAGACCCACCTGCCCCTTGCCATGGAAACGTTGGACTCCCTGCCGGATATGACGCCGTTGGTGACGCAGTACAATGAGGTCATGAGCTCTGTTCC
>JAAQRG010301176.1:10000-15220 GCA_011634625.1 Babylonia areolata
GAGAGCGGGGATGGGGGAGGGGGTGTGGGGGGGTACACAGACAGACAGAGAGGTAGATAGACAAGCGTACATTGGTAGAGAGAATGAGCTGGTGTGAAAATTGACCAAACGATACTCGCAGTAAGCATTGGAAGCGCCATGAGAACATTGTCTTTTTCAGTTGTTAACAATACAGAGTTGTCAAAAAATCATTTCCACGTGGAGTGACTCTTCATACAAATGGAGACGGTATCATCGAGATAACGTGAAGGATGAGGACAAGTCATTTATATAAGATAAAAAGTGTCTCATTTCTGTGTGAATGCAGGAAGGGGGACGGGGGTGGTGGAAGAAGGGTGGTGGGTGGGCAGTGTGAAACGCCCACACGCCCATCAGACGCGTACCAAACGGAATGAATCAATCAACAATGTCATGTCTTCAACGAATGAAGCTACTGGTGCCTCTAGCAAGTCTCCTCTTCCAGGGAACAACCGTGGGACGGCGTAAAAGGGGTTAATGAGGAAACGAACGCAGCAATGGAGGAAGTCATCTATCCCGAAGAGTAACTGAGGGATGCTGTGGATTCACGAGAGAATTGAACTGTCACCCTCGACAGGTGGTCACAGTCACACAAGTCCGCGTCAGCTGAATTGGAAGTGACGCTAACTGGTTGAACGTCTGCACAGGCAGTGGTACTGCAGGGACATCCGTTGTGGGTGACTTCCGGTTGACCTGGTGTTAACTGCTCCTTTTGTTACGTATAGTGTTGGTCTGAACTCCACCAGAAGAGAGAGAGAGAGAGAGAGAGAGAGAGAGAGAGAGAGAGAGCAAACAACCCGAATCACTTGCAGAGAAACATGCTGTGGCTTAAGTACGTAGAATAGAATACAATGCAATACAATACCATACAATACAATGAATTACAAGTTTGAAAAGAGTTACCTCCCATAAAAGTCTCCTACTCTCTCCATATATATATATATATATATATTGTGTGTGTGTGTGTGTGTGTGTGTGTGTGTGTGTGTGTGTGTGTGTGTGTGTGTGTGTGTGTGTTTTGCCATGAAAGTTTCTTCACATTAAATGTGTCTGTTTCAGAGTTAACTTGCCATGCACGATCAATGTGGAGACAACCAAGATTGTAAGAAGAAAAAAACAAGAGGCAAAGGCTTCAAGACTCACTTGTGCTTTGCGCTTTATCCAGTAAAGGAATCATGAGGAGATTAAAATAAACAATTTTTTTTTTAAAGAGAGAGAGAGAGAGAGAGAGATAAGAAATTGTTGAAAAGTGTTCTGTATTAAATATGATATATAAAATAAGTTTGGGAGAGAAAGAAAGAAAAGAAAAAGAAAGCATATAAGCGGGATCGAACCATGCATGTTCGTTCTGAAGCAAGCAGACTTATCCCCACTGCTTCGACGCATCTGACGTCATTTCGCAGAATTTAATATTCAAAGCAATGATGTTGCTTTCTTCTTATTGGGATTATTAGACGTGATTGTAGTGGACGTAATAACGCTCTTTTTTTTTCTTTTTTTTTTATGACATCTAGATTGTTCTTTTATTTCGGCTGTATAGGAGACGTTGCCATCGCTTCAAGCACATGGCAACACATCGAAGATCTCTTGGTTTGCACGAACCAGTTTACAATGGGCTGAAAGAAACGATAGATTCAATTTTTCTTTTATGTTCATTCCAGTTGTTTCAGTGTCCACTTTAGAATATATATATATATATATATATATATATATATATATATATATATATATATATATATATATGCAGTAAACACGTCGATGGTGTAGTTAGTATCACTATATGTTTTCTGTTCAGAATTTATATTTCTTTCCTTTTAACTGTGAACAATAAAAACGAGGTCATGTCGTCTTCTTGAAAACGCAACCTACCTTCTTGCAACTCACTTGGAAACGGTTTTTAGAATTTTCGGATTTCGGAACGAATCTCAACGAAATAAACTGTTAATGATCCGGAAATACGACCTATTTTTGGTATGACTGTGAAGTTGTTGTGTGTGTGTGTTTTGTTTTTGTTTTGTTTTGTTTTGTTTGTTTTTTGTTTTTGTTTTTTTGTGTGTTTTTTTTTTCTTTTGTTTTTTTCATACTATGTTTAAGGCAAATTTAGTATTGGCTAAAGATTTCCAGAGAAAATGGCAATGTTAAAATTTACCACAGACATACACATAGACACGGAGAGAGTTAACCAAACACCGGGTTATAACATAAACTCCCTTTGTTTACACAAGTGAGTCAAAAAAACAAAACAAAAAAAACTCGTGAGCGAGACAAAACTGTGAAAATAAGCTGCCATGGTGAACATGACTAACCTTGATGTGCACAGTGGCCTGGTAGTTAGAGCGCATTTTGAAATATAAACCACCTTACAACACGGCACACAGCACAGCCGAGCATGGAACGGCACAGCACTGCAGCGCGCGGCAAGGCACGGCACGGCACAGCACAGAACAGCACAGCCTGGCATAGAACTGCACGGCACGGCACGGCACGGCACGCCATAGCACAGAACAGCACAGCCTGGCATAGAACTGCACGGCACGGCACAGCACGACATGGTACAGCATGGAACGACACAACACAACACAGCACGGCACAATACAGCACAGCACAGAAAAGCACGGCACAGCACAGCACGACATGGTACAGCATGGAACGACACAACACAACACAGCATGGCACATTACAGCACAGCACAGCAAGGCACAGCACAGCACGGCACGGCACAGAACAATACAGCCAAATACAACACAGCACAACGCAACACAGCACGGCAGAGCGCACACAGCACAGCACAGCACAACAGAAATACAACATCACTCTTTTTATCCCTCACCGGGGAATTCTCAAATCTGTCATAATGGAGTGTTGACCTGGTGGTAACGCTTCTGCCTTGGAAGAGAGAGAATCTGAGCGCACTGGTTCGAATCCCATAGTCGGTAGCGTTTTCATCCCCTCCACTTGAGCTTATATGGTAGTCTGTCTGGACGCTAGTCATTCGGATGAAACGATAAACCTAGTGCAGCAGTCCGCACACGATTTTTTTTTTTTTTTTTGGGGGGGGGGGGGGGTACCGGGGGAAGGGAGTAGGAGGGAGGGCTAGGGGGGTTAAGATGGGGGCACACCACACCTATTTTTCCTACTTCGTTTTTATTGTTGGGCCTCAATCCTCCTTACCCCCCTTCCTCCTCCACCCGCCCACCCACACACACACCCCACTCTTTAGACTTTACTTTATCTTTTTTATGGCCTTCCGTTCTTTGCTACATGTCTTCTTTTTTTTCTTTCAGCATTATTCTTTTTTTTTTAATGAGCACTCACACATTTACTCATGCCTTTTCCTCGATAATGACCTATCGTCTGGTGAAGCCATTTCCCCTGTGTGTCTGGCGCCACAGTTTGCAGTGATATAAAAATAAAAATAAAATAAAAACCTCGATGTGTCGCTGACCACTCTTCCCCCACCCCACTCCGAAAAATGCACACACACACACACACACACACACACACACACACACACACACACACACACACACACACATTCAAGTAGCGTTCCCGTCTGCCTGAAACGTGATCCGTGTTGCCAGACGTACCAATTTCCGTTGTTGTTAGAGCGTTATTAGAGTGGGAGTGGGAGGAGGGATGGCAGGTGGGGGGGGAGGATGTGGGGAGGGGGAGCGGGGGACGGGGGTGGGGGGGGGGTATGTGGGGAGGAATTCCCTGCAGATCTCTGACGTCTAGTCAAGAGGTCTGTGTCCGTAGACCCACAACTGACCAGCTAATGATCCGATAAATCTCCGTCAGACCAGGGGTGTGGTCCATCAGACTGCTACCGAAGCCCTGATCCCAAAGGCTTGGTACCAGCATCACCCCATTTCACCCGACCATCACAGAGGACTAGTGGACACTGATTCATTTTTTCAATCGACACTCTCTTGAAGAACTGCAATTAACGTGGCTAAAAGTAAGGCAAACGTTTTTACAAAAGAGTAGATATAGATCAATGGTATATGATTCCCGCGGAAACAGAGCGGGTATTAAAAAATGTCATACGAGTAAACATAGGAGTCGCAGCCTGCGAACGAAGAAGAAAAAGAAGAAGAAGACTATAATAACATATAATTGATGCATGGCTTTGTTTAAATATTTGAATTCTAATTTCTTTGCTTTTGAAACAAAAAGCTAAAAGAATTAGCCTCGTGCAGTAATTTCCGGTATGGTCAACAAATGACTTCGAAAACGAAAAGTAAGAAAAACAGAAGAATGGTTAATTGAGTTCGAATATTAAAACTGCTGCTTTGTGTGTGTGTGTGTGTGTGTGTGTGTGTGTGTGTGTGTGTGTGTGTGTGTGTGTGTGTGTGTGTGTGTGTTATTGTTGTTGTTTTTTTTGTTTTCAATCTTTTCGAAGAAATATTCTCTCTCTGAATCTAGATGAATTGACGGGCGCAAAAGCCGAGTGGTTAAAGCGTTGGGCTTTCAATCTAAGGGACCCGAGTTCGAATCTCGGTAACGGCGCCTGGTGGGTAAAGAGTGGAGATTTCTCCGATCTCCCAGGTCAACATATGCGCAGACCTGCTAGTGCCTGAACCCCCTTCGTTTGTATACGCAACAAGAAGATCAAAATACGCACGTTTAAAGATCCTGTAATCCATGTCAGCGTTCGGTGAGTCATGGAAACAAATACATACTCAGCATGCACATCCCTGAAAGCGGAGTATGGCTGCCTACATGACGGGGTAATAACGGTCATACACGTAAAAGCCCACTCGTGTACATACGAGTGAACGCGGGAGTTCACGAACGAAGAAGGAGAAGAAGAAGTAGAAGCAGATGAACTGACGATCTCTGTGCAAACAAGAATGATGCCGGTTGTGTTTCTTTCAAAGCAAAAATGACTTATGTAATGAGATTACACGGTATTGAAAAAACAGAAACAAAACTGTGCACTTTATGCATGTATATGTGTACTGTTAGCCTACTAATCAAACCTACCTTCAATACGTTTTGAGGTTTTTTAACACACACACACACACACACACACACACACACACACACACACACATTCCCATTCTATGAAATGCATTACAAGCTATCTCTGTCTGTCTGTCTGTCTGTCTATATATATATATGTGTATGTATATGTATATATATATATATATACATACATATATACATACATACACTATGTATGTGTGTGTGTGTGTGTGT
>JAAQRG010301177.1:0-15266 GCA_011634625.1 Babylonia areolata
AATATCCCCTCCCCTGTTTTATATCTGTTTCTCTCCATCTATCCCTAATATCCCCTCCCCCATTTTTATGTCTGTTTTTATCTGTCTTTCCCTTATACCCCTACCATTTTTATGTCTGTATCTGTCTTTCCCTTATACCCCCTTTCCCATTTTTATGTCTGTTTCTCTCCATCTACCCCTGATAATCCCCTCCCCCATTTTTATGTCTGTTTCTTTCTATCTACTACATTACACTATACCCATAGCATCCCCTGCCCCAATTTTATATTTTTTTCTCTATCTACCCATAACACCCCCCCCCCCCTACCCCACCCCACAAACACCCACCTCCCATTTTCATCTCTCTATATCTACCCATATGCCCAACCCCACCCCTAAGCCGCCCACCATATTTATGTCTGTGTGTCTGTCTATCTACCCATAACATCCACCCCACCCATGCCCAACACTCCCCATATTTATGTCTGTGTGTCTATCTATCTACCCATAGCATCCACCCCACCCAACCCCAACACGCCCCATATTTATGTCTGTGTCTTGCTATCTACCCATAGCATCCAACCCACCCATCCCCAACATGCCCCATATATAAGTCTGTGTGTCTTGCTATCTACCCATAGCATCCCACCCCTCCACCATTTTTATGTGTAACTAGCCTCTCTTTGTCATACCCAGCATGACCAGTTGATTCTGTTTAGAGAAGAGTTTGATTGATAATATTTTGATTGAAGTGACTGGTTTAGTGATTACAGTGATAATTGTCTGCAGGAAAGCCTTTCTGATGATGCACTGATTTAGTGTAGGGTAAGTGAGGGCAGAGAGGCCTTGCCTTTCTGATGATGCACTGATTTAGTGTGGGGTAAGTGAGGGCAGAGAGGCCTTGCCTTTCTGATGATGCACTGATTTAGTGTGGGGTTAGTGAGGGCAGAGAGGCCTTGCCTTTCTGATGATTCACTGATTTAGTGTGGGGTTAGTGAGGGCAGAGAGGCCTTGCCTTTCTGATGATTCACTGATTTAGTGTGGGGTTAGTGAGGGCAGAGAGGCCTTGCCTTTCTGATGATTCACTGATTTAGTGTGGGGTTAGTGAGGGCAGTGAGGCCTTGCCTTTCTGATGATTCACTGATTTAGTGTGGGGTTAGTGAGGGCAGAGAGGCCTTGCCTTTCTGATGATTCACTGATTTAGTGTGGGGTTAGTGAGGGCAGAGGGGCGCCTTTCTGGACTAGAAGCAGCAATTAACGTAGTACAGCAGAGCGTACCAGCTTGGTCATTTAGGAGTAAAGGTGGTGTCAGAAGGTTTGTTGAAGAGTTTGAAACAGTTTTTAGAAATAAAAGAAATCTTATCCCTTGTCATATGTACTGTGTCCAGTTATTTATAGAAGAAGATGTATTAAAAGGATTAAGTCATTACATATTGGGTGATTTATATTTGTGTGATTGAATTTCTTACAATTTGAGGTTTGACTGCACAACTCTGTGAGAATGTGAACACAATGTGACTTTTTCCCCCCTTTTTGTGTGTGTTAAGGTTGTTGGGTGTTATTAGGTAATTAAAATATGTGTGGTTGAATTTATCAATAATTTGATTTGACTTCATAAAAAACTGATTGTGAATGTAGACATGATGATGCCCGCTTTATCCGGTCTTGTACATAGAGTAGATGATGGAATTGTAGTGAAATTGTGCAGAAATATGCAACTTTTTTTTTCTTTTTCTTTTTCCCCCTTCCTTTGTATTTTTGTCTTTTTTTTCCAAAGTAATAGATAAATGAATAAATAAAAGAAGAAGACAAATGCGACATGCACTGCACATTTCAGGAAGCAAGGTGCAGAAAACATGTGGAGAGTTTGATAGTAAAAGATGAAATTATTTCCATGGAACCTGAGATGAAAAAGCATTCCAGAAGTCCTGTGTGTCTGACAGGGGAGAATAATGTGTGTTGCTTCAGTACTTCATGTTGATTTGCTTTTTGTCCCCCTTTCTTTTCCACCATTTGCCATTTGTTCAATGGTGAAGAAGAAAAAAAGGATCATGCCATGCATGTGTATGTTTGTGTGTGTTGTCAGCATGTGAGTGGGTTGTCTGGTGTGAGTGACATTCACTTCTTTTTCTCATCAACATTCTCCCCCCCTGTCCAGGTGTTGTCATGTTGTCAACACATGAGTGGTTGTCTGATGTGTTGAGTGACACTCCTGCCTTCCCCTGTCCAGGTGTTGTCATGTTGTCAACACATGAGTGGTTGTCTGATGTGTTGAGTGACACTCCTGCCTTCCCCTGTCCAGGTGTTGTCATGTTGTCAACACATGAGTGGGTTGTCTGATGTGTTGAGTGACACTCCTGCCTTCCCCAGTCCAGGTGTTGTCATGTTGTCAACACATGAGTGGGTTGTCTGATGTGTTGAGTGACACTCCTGCCTTCCCCAGTCCAGGTGTTGTCATGTTGTCAACACATGAGTGGGTTGTCTGATGTGTTGAGTGACACTCCTGCCTTCCCCTGTCCAGGTGTTGTCATGTTGTCAACACATGAGTGGGTTGTCTGATGTGTTGAGTGACACTCCTGCCTTCCCCTGTCCAGGTGTTGTCATGTTGTCAACACATGAGTGGTTGTCTGATGTGTTGAGTGACACTCCTGCCTTCCCCAGTCCAGGTGTTGTCATGTTGTCAACACATGAGTGGGTTGTCTGATGTGTTGAGTGACACTCCTGCCTTCCCCTGTCCAGGTGTTTTGAAGATGGGAGTGGGTTGTCTGATGTGTTGAGTGACACTCACTCCTTTTTCTTATCCCCATTCTCCTCCAGTCTAGGTCAGTTCAGTTTCAGGCAAGTGTCTAAGCATGCAGACTCACCCACCAGATCGTTTACATTAACATGAAATGTAATAATTCAGTAAATTAAGTAAATACATGAAAATATGATAAAATGAAAGGTGTCAATGGAAAATGATTGAAATAAAACAAGTTGACCAGTCCATGACAGTCACACGTTTGGTTGGAATGAGTGACACTTAAGTCACATGTTTGGTTGGAACGAGTGATACTTACCGTCACATGTTTGGTTGGAACGAGTGACACTTACAGTCACATGTTTGGTTGGAATGAGTGACACTTACCGTCACATGTTTGGTTGGAATGAGTGACACTTACAGTCACATGTTTGGTTGGAATGAGTGACACTTACCGTCACATGTTTGGTTGGAATGAGTGACACTTACCGTCACATGTTTGGTTGGAATGAGTGACACTTACCGTCACATGTTTGGTTGGAATGAGTGACTCTTAGTCTTAGTCTTACAGTTGCATGCTTGGTTGGAATGAGTGACTCTTTCAGTCACATGTTTGGTTGGAATGAGTGACACTTACCGTCACATGTTTGGTTGGAATGAGTGACACTTACCGTCACATGTTTGGTTGGAATGAGTGACACTTACCGTCACATGTTTGGTTGGAATGAGTGACTCTTAGTCTTAGTCTTACAGTTGCATGCTTGGTTGGAATGAGTGACTCTTTCAGTCACATGTTTGGTTGGAATGAGTGACACTTACCGTCACATGCTTGGTTGGAATGAGTGACACTTACCGTCACATGTTTGGTTGGAATGAGTGACTCTTACCGTCGCATGCTTGGTTGGAATGAGTGACTCTTACCGTCACATGTTTGGTTGGAATGAGTGACTCTTTCAGTCACATGTTTGGTTGGAATGAGTGACACTTACAGTCACACGTTTGGTTGGAATGAGTGACACTTACCGTCACATGTTTGGTTGGAATGAGTGACACTTACCGTCACATGTTTGGTTGGAATGAGTGACTCTTACCGTCACATGTTTGGTTGGAATGAGTGACTCTTTCAGTCACATGTTTGGTTGGAATGAGTGACACTTACAGTCACACGTTTGGTTGGAATGAGTGACACTTACCGTCACATGTTTGGTTGGAATGAGTGACACTTACCGTCACATGTTTGGTTGGAATGAGTGACTCTTACCGTCACATGTTTGGTTGGAATGAGTGACTCTTACAGTCACATGTTTGGTTGGAATGAGTGACATGTTTGGTTGGAATGAGTGACACTTACAGTCACATGTTTGGTTGGAATGAGTGATACTGTTTGGTTGGAATGAGTGATACTTACAGTCAACACATTGAAAACAGTGTATCCCTGACTTCCACACCATAACAGTGAAAACAGTGTATCCCTGACTTCCACACCACAACACATTGAAAACAGTGTATCCCTGACTTCCACACCATAACGTTGAAACAGTGAGATCCCTGACTTCCACACCACAACACACTGAAAACAGTGTCCACATTTCCACACCACAACACATTGAAAACAGTGTATCCCTGACTTCCACACCATAACATTGAAAACAGTGTATCCCTGACTTCCACACCATAACATTGAAAACAGTGAATCCCTGACTTCTACACCACAACATTGAAAACAGTGAATCCCTAACTTCCACACCACAACACTGAAAACAGTGAATCCCTGACTTCTACACCACAACATTGAAAACAGTGAATCCCTGACTACCACACCACAACACATTGAAAACAGTGTATCCCTGACTTCCACACCACAACACATTGAAAACAGTGTATCTCTGACTTCCACACCATAACACACTGAAAATAGTGTCTCCCTGACTTCCACACCATAACATTGAAAACAGTGTATCCCTGACTTCTACACCACAACACATTGAAAACAGTGTATCCCTGACTTCCACACCACAACACATTGAAAACAGTGTATCCCTGACTTCCACACCACAACACATTGAAAACAGTGTATCCCTGACTTCCACACCATAACATTGAAAACAGTGTATCCCTGACTTCCACACCACAACACATTTAAAACAGTGTATCCCTGACTTCCACACCATAACATTGAAAACAGTGTATCCCTGACTTCCACACCATAACAGTGAAAACAGTGTATCCCTGACTTCCACACCACAACACATTGAAAACAGTGTATCCCTGACTTCCACACCACAACACATTGAAAACAGTGTATCCCTGACTTCCACACCATAACATTGAAAACAGTGTCTCCCTGACTTCCACACCACAACACATTGAAAACAGTGTATCCCTGACTTCCACACCACAACACATTGAAAACAATGTATCCCTGACTACCACACCACAACACATTGAAAACAGTGTATCCCTGACTTCCACACCATAACATTGAAAACAGTGTATCCCTGACTTCCACACCATAACATTGAAAACAGTGAATCCCTGACTTCCACACCATAACATTGAAAACAGTGTATCCCTGACTTCCACACCATAACATTGAAAACAGTGAATCCCTGACTTCCACACCATAACATTGAAAACAGTGTATCCCTGACTTCCACACCATAACATTGAAAACAGTGAATCCCTGACTTCCACACCATAACATTGAAAACAGTGTATCCCTGACTTCCACACCATAACACATTTAAAACAGATTAGTATCCCTGACTTCCACACCATAACATTGAAAACAGTGTATCCCTGACTTCCACCATAACAGTGAAACGGTGTCTCCCTGACTTCCACACCATAACATTGAAAACAGTGTATCCCTGACTTCTACACCACAACACATTGAAAACAGTGTATCCCTGACTTCCACACCACAACACATTGAAAACAGTGTATCCCTGACTTCCACACCACAACACATTGAAAACAGTGTATCCCTGACTTCCACACCATAACATTGAAAACAGTGTCTCCCTGACTTCCACACCACAACACATTGAAAACAGTGTATCCCTGACTTCCACACCACAACACATTGAAAACAGTGTATCCCTGACTTCCACACCATAACACACTGAAAACAGTGTATCCCTGACTTCCACACCATAACATTGAAAACAGTGAATCCCTGACTTCCACACCACAACACATTGAAAACAGTGTATCCCTGACTTCCACACCATACCATTGAAAACAGTGTATCCCTGACTTCCACACCATAACATTGAAAACAGTGTATCCCTGACTTCCACACCACAACACACTGAAAACAGTGAATCCCTGACTTCCACACCATAACATTGAAAACAGTGTATCCCTGACTTCCACACCACAACACATTGAAAAACGTGTATCCCTGACTTCCACACCGTATCCCAGACTTCCACACCACAACACATTGAAAACAGTGTATCCCTGACTTCCACACCATAACATTGAAAACAGTGTATCCCTGACTTCCACACCACAACACATTGAAAACAGTGTATCCCAGACTTCCACACCACAACACATTGAAAACAGTGTATCCCTGACTTCCACACCATAACATTGAAAACAGTGTATCCCTGACTTCCACACCATAACACACTGAAAACAGTGTATCCCTGACTTCCACACCACGACACATTGAAAACAGTGTATCCCTGACTTCCACACCATAACACATTGAAAACAGTGTATCCCTGACTTCCACACCACAACACATTGAAAACAGTGTATCCCTGACTACCATACCACAACATTGAAAACAGTGAATCCCTGACTTCCACACCACAACATTGAAAACAGTGTATCCCTGACTTCCACACCATAACATTGAAAACAGTGTATCCCTGACTTCCACACCACAACACATTGAAAACAGTGTATCCCTGACTTCCACACCATAACATTGAAAACAGTGTATCCCTGACTTCCACACCATAACATTGAAAACAGTGTATCCCTGACTTCCACACCACAACACACTGAAAACAGTGTATCCCTGACTTCCACACCATAACATTGAAAACAGTGTATCCCTGACTTCCACACCACAACACATTGAAAACAGTGTATCCCTGACTACCACACCACAACACATTGAAAACAGTGTATCCCTGACTACCACACCACAACACATTGAAAACAGCACATTGAAAACAGTGTCTCCCTGACTTCCACACCACAACACACTGAAAACAGTGTCTCCCTGACTTCCACACCACAACACATTGAAAACAGTGTATCCCTGACTACCATACCACAACACACTGAAAACAGTGTCTCCCTGACTTCCACACCACAACACAGTGAAAACAGTGTATCCCTGACTACCACACCCACAACACGTGAAAACAGTGTATCCCTGACTACCACACCACAACACACTGAAAACGGGTGTTATCCTGACTTCCACACACCATAACGTGAAAACAGTGAATCCCTGACTTCCACACCATAACACTGACCCAGAAAACAGTGTATCCCTGACTTCCACACCATAACATTGAAAACAGTGTATCCCTGACTTCCACACCATAACATTGAAAACAGTGTCTCCCTGACTTCCACACCACAACACATTGAAAACAGTGTATCCCTGACTTCCACACCATAACATTGAAAACAGTGTCTCCCTGACTTCCACACCACAACACATTTAAAACAGTGTATCCCTGACTTCCACACCATAACATTGAAAACAGTGTATCCCTGACTTCCACACCATAACAGTGAAAACAGTGTATCCCTGACTTCCACACCACAACACATTGAAAACAGTGTATCCCTGACTTCCACACCACAACACATTGAAAACAGTGTATCCCTGACTTCCACACCATAACATTGAAAACAGTGTCTCCCTGACTTCCACACCACAACACATTGAAAACAGTGTATCCCTGACTTCCACACCACAACACATTGAAAACAATGTATCCCTGACTACCACACCACAACACATTGAAAACAGTGTATCCCTGACTTCCACACCATAACATTGAAAACAGTGTATCCCTGACTTCCACACCATAACATTGAAAACAGTGAATCCCTGACTTCCACACCATAACATTGAAAACAGTGTATCCCTGACTTCCACACCATAACATTGAAAACAGTGAATCCCTGACTTCCACACCATAACATTGAAAACAGTGTATCCCTGACTTCCACACCATAACATTGAAAACAGTGTATCCCTGACTTCCACACCACAACACACTGAAAACAGTGAATCCCTGACTTCCACACCATAACATTGAAAACAGTGTATCCCTGACTTCCACACCACAACACATTGAAAAACGTGTATCCCTGACTTCCACACCGTATCCCAGACTTCCACACCACAACACATTGAAAACAGTGTATCCCTGACTTCCACACCATAACATTGAAAACAGTGTATCCCTGACTTCCACACCATAACATTGAAAACAGTGTATCCCTGACTTCCACACCATAACACACTGAAAACAGTGTATCCCTGACTTCCACACCACGACACATTGAAAACAGTGTATCCCTGACTTCCACACCATAACACATTGAAAACAGTGTATCCCTGACTTCCACACCACAACACATTGAAAACAGTGTATCCCTGACTACCATACCACAACATTGAAAACAGTGAATCCCTGACTTCCACACCACAACATTGAAAACAGTGTATCCCTGACTTCCACACCATAACATTGAAAACAGTGTATCCCTGACTTCCACACCACAACACATTGAAAACAGTGTATCCCTGACTTCCACACCATAACATTGAAAACAGTGTATCCCTGACTTCCACACCATAACATTGAAAACAGTGTATCCCTGACTTCCACACCACAACACACTGAAAACAGTGTATCCCTGACTTCCACACCATAACATTGAAAACAGTGTATCCCTGACTTCCACACCACAACACATTGAAAACAGTGTATCCCTGACTACCACACCACAACACATTGAAAACAGTGTATCCCTGACTACCACACCACAACACATTGAAAACAGCACATTGAAAACAGTGTCTCCCTGACTTCCACACCACAACACACTGAAAACAGTGTCTCCCTGACTTCCACACCACAACACATTGAAAACAGTGTATCCCTGACTACCATACCACAACACACTGAAAACAGTGTCTCCCTGACTTCCACACCACAACACATTGAAAACAGTGTATCCCTGACTACCACACCACAACACATTGAAAACAGTGTATCCCTGACTACCACACCACAACACACTGAAAACAGTGTATCCCTGACTTCCACACCATAACATTGAAAACAGTGTATCCCTGACTTCCACACCATAACATTGAAAACAGTGTATCCCTGACTTCCACACCATAACACATTGAAAACAGTGTATCCCTGACTTCCACACCACGACACATTGAAAACAGTGTATCCCTGACTACCATACCACAACATTGAAAACAGTGAATCCCTGACTTCCACACCACAACATTGAAAACAGTGTATCCCTGACTTCCACACCACAACACATTTAAAACAGTGTATCCCTGACTACCACACCACAACACACTGAAAACAGTGTCTCCCTGACTTCCACACCCAAATGTTGTGAAGTCTGCAGAATGATGTAGCCCCAAATGGTGTGAAGTCTGCAGAATGATTTAGCCCCAAATGGTGTGAAGTCTGCAGAATAATTTAGTCCCAAATCATGAGAAATCTGCAGAATGATTTAGCCCCAAACAGTTTGAAGTCAGCAGAATAATTCAGATCCAAATGGTGTGAAGTCAGCAGAATTATTTATTCCCAAATGGTGTGAAGTCTTCAGAATAATTTAGCTCCAAGTGGTGTGAAGTCAGCAGAATAATTTAGCTCCAAATGGTTTGAAGTCAACAGAATAATTTTGCGAAGTCAACTCGGTGCAAACTTTAGGCCTCAGTTGCAATTTATCTGAATTCTCCAACCTCCTCAAAGTCTTACGGTCTCCATCCCAGAAAATGATAGATCAAAGCGACAAGAAAAAAAAAAGAAAAAAATACAGATGGGCTCAGAGAGGAGAGAAAAAGCAATAAAGAAGCAGGGAATTTGCTGTGTGGAACTGGATTCTCAAACTGTTGAGTGAAACAAGTTCAAGCCTGCTTACTTTCAGCTTTGTCCTGTTCATGCTCTGGCATGATTCTGAAACTGTAGAGTGAAGCCAGGTCACGCTTGCCATCTAATCTGGCTTTCCCCAGGTGTAGCCATTCTCATGTCCTTGGCCAGCTTTCCCCAGGTGTAGCCATTCTCATGTCCTTGGCCAGCTTTCCCCAGGTGTAGCCATTCTCATGTCCTTGGCCAGCTTTCCCCAGGTGTAGCCATTCTCATGTCCTTGGCCAGCTTTCCCCTGGTGTAGCCATTCTCATGTCCTTGGCCAGCTTTCCCCTGGTGTAGCCATTCTCATGTCCTTGGCCATCTTATCTAGCTTTCCTGTCCTGTGAAGCTGTCTCCATCTCCTGTAGTAAAGCTCTGTCTCCATCTCCTGTGCAGTGAAGCTCTGTTTCCATTTCCTGTGCAGTGAAGCTGTCTCCATCTCCTGTCCAGTGAAGCTCTGTTTCCATTTCCTGTCCAGTGAAGCTGTCTCCATCTCCTGTCCAGTGAAGCTATGTTTCCATCTGTGCTGTGAAGCTCAGTCTCCATCTCCTGTGCAGTGAAGCTCAGTCTCCATCTCCTGTCCAGTGAAGCTCTGTTTCCATCTCCTGTCCAGTGAAGCTGTCTCCATCTCCTGTCCAGTGAAACTGTCTCTATCTCCTGTCCTTTGAAGCTCTGTCTCCATTTCCTGTCCAGTGAAGCTCTGTCTCCATCTCCTGTCCAGTGAAGCTCTGTCTCCATCTCCTGTCCAGTGAAGCTATGTTTCCATCTGTGCTGTGAAGCTCAGTCTCCATCTCCTGTCCAGTGAAGCTGTCTCCATCTCCTGTCCAGTGAAGCTCTGTCTCCATCTCCTGTCCTGTGAAGCTCTGTCTCCATCTCCTGTGCAGTGAAGCTCTGTCTCCATCTCCTGTGCAGTGAAGCTATGTTTCCATCTCCTGTGCAGTGAAGCTGTCTCCATCTCCTGTCCAGTGAAGCTATGTTTCCATCTGTGCTGTGAAGCTCAGTCTCCATCTCCTGTGCAGTGAAGCTCAGTCTCCATCTCCTGTGCAGTGAAGCTCAGTCTCCATCTCCTGTGCAGTGAAGCTCAGTCTCCATCTCCTGTGCAGTGAAGCTCAGTCTCCATCTCCTGTGCAGTGAAGCTCTGTCTCCATCTCCTGTAGTAAAGCTCGGCTTCCATCTGTCCAGTGACATCTGTTCCAGAGCATCCTCAACGACCATACTTGCACCTACTGCCCTCCATTGTGAAACTGAACAGTACGTTATTATTGTAACCTTATGATGCAAAATGGGGTGGTTGATTATGTCGTTTTTTGAGAGACAGAATGTTGCTTTAAGGTATTTGTAGAGATTTAACTTGCATGCTTTAGTTGTTGTTTGTTTTTATTTAGTGTTTTGAGGTGGTTGTTGGTTTGTTTTTTTGTTGTTGTTTTATTTTGTTTGTTTGTTGTTTTCTTCATATAAGTTTGATTCGCACACACTGAAATGAATGTGTCATTGTGTTTGATATGATGCACATGTTCTCAAATGTTACTGACTTTTTTTTCTTTTTCTTGTTTTTTCTTCTTTTTTTAAAAATTTTTATAATGTGCTGTTGGAATGAGCAGTTGTTGTTTGAAACATGTAAATATTGGATAGGGGTTTTGTCTTTGTTGGTTTTGAGTTCAAGACAGCAAACTGAAAAATAAGGGGACAACAACGTATTTCCAGGAAAAGGTCAGTTCTTATTGTCAGTATGTAACACATTTAATCATCAGTCCAAAAAATTGTGTGGCTGTAAATTTCATGAGTTATGTATGTGTCAAAGAGGTCATTATATAAAACAGTTGACAAGTAAGTGCTTTGAAGGGGTCATTTATATAAAACAGTTGACAAGTAAGTGCTCATCTTGGGCAGTTCTGATAGGACCGACTGGACTGTAAGCAATCCTGTCAAATGTCAAGTGTTCAACTTCAAAGGTTCAAACTGATTTGTTTGTGTGTGTGTTTATATGTGTCATTGTGTCATTAGAAGGTTCAAAATGAAACCTTAGATTGTCATCATCTTGTTTTTGTTTTTGTTTTTTCAGTGGGAATGGGCAAAGTTTTCTGTCCCAGCATCAAAGAGCAAGATGTGTAACTCATATCCAGTTGGGTTTTGTTTTTGTTGTTGTTGTTGTTTGTTTTTTAAAATCCTTCGAATGATTCCAAAGCCTGACTTTTTTGTGGAAATATGTAATTATGCCATTCAGTGGGCATGTCTGTGGTCAGGTAGACTTGTGTATGTGAGTGTGTGTGTGTGCTTGCTTGCTTCTTGTGCTTGTGGAAAAATTCTCATTGTTTTCTACATGATAATTATGTTCTTAGCTTATAACATCTACTTTGCAGAGAGGTCCGTGTTCTGTTTTGAGTGTGCATGTTCCTGAGAGGGAGTGTATGTGTGTGTGTGTGTGTGTGTGTGTGTGAATACTTGGAATAATATGTGTGGTAGAGAGATTCTGTGGGATACTGGCAGTGTTGTTCAGTGCATTCGAATAAATGGTGAAGGCTTTCATTGCTGTTTTGTTCTGCTCTGTGTGTGTGTGTGTGTGAGAGAGAGAGAGAGACAATGAAGGTCACTTTTCATTGGGATGAGATGACAAACCAAGGTCCTGTATGGTAACTTAGAACAACTTATCCATAGCAACTGGCAGTCAATCTTGTCCTGTATGGTAACTTAGAACAACTTATCCATAGCAACTGGCAGTCAGTCTTGTCAGTGAATGCTAGATTTATGTGGACACATTAGGGATGACTGAGCATTCAGAAACTGAACAGCATTGCTCCATGGTGACGTACTCTTTCCAGGGAGAGCAGTCCAAATTTCATACAGATAATCCATCATGACAAAAAGTAACACAATACAAATACAATCAAAACTTTTTTCACTGTGAGTGTACCTGAGGATACAACTTAACAATGAAAGTTATTATGCAACTCTTTTAATCCCAAGTGCATGTCACGGCAGTTTACCCCCTTCCAAATCTTAGGATTAAGTACAGCTGTTTTCTGGTACCACTAACTATGGCCTGAAATGTAGCTGGTGGAATCCGGATCACAAATACACTAAGGCAGAAAAGCAAGATGGGGCAATGTTGATGTTACACACTGCTAAGCAGAGCAATAGCTGAGTGGGCGTATGACTAGGCATGCGGCGCAACAATGGCGAAAAACTACTCTAAATATTCCTTGTGTGTTTATAATGGGGATCATGTCAGACTGCTGGACAGATAGTGATTTTGGTTAATGTTAATTCCACACCCTTCAACACTGTCTACTTTGAATGTTCAACTAAGTGTGTATGGCCAAACTGCCAGAACAGTCTGACAGAAAGAGAGAGAGCATGCAGGCAGTGAACAAGCAGTCTTGAAAGACTGACAAACTACTTCGTCTATAGAAAACAAAGGGATAGGGCAGGCAAGACAGAAGGGGTGACTGCATTGTGGAGCAGTGACAATAACCTATTGCACTGTGGAGCAGTGACAGTAACCTATTGCACCGTGGAGCAGTGACAATAACCTACTGCATTGTGGAACAGTGACAGTAACCTACTGCATTGTGGAACAGTGACAATAACCTACTGCATTGTGGAGCAGTGACAATAACCTACTGCATTGTGGAGCAGTGACAATAACCTATTGCACTGTGGAGCAGTGACAGTAACCTATTGCACCGTGGAACAGTGACAATAACCTACTGCATTGTGGAGCAGTGACAGTAACCTACTGCATTGTGGAACAGTGACAATAACCTACTGCATTGTGGAGCAGTGACAATAACCTACTGCATTGTGGAGCAGTGACAATAACCTATTGCAATGTGGAACAGTGACAATAACCTATTGCATTGTGGAGCAGTGACAATAACCTATTGCACCGTGGAGCAGTGACAATAACCTATTGCAATGTGGAACAGTGACAATAACCTACTGCATTGTGGAGCAGTGACAATAAGCAGTGACAATAACCTATTGCATTGTGGAGCAGTGACAATAACCTACTGCATTGTGGAGCAGTGACAATAACCTATTGCACCGTGGAGCAGTGACAATAACCTATTGCAATGTGGAACAGTGACAATAACCTACTGCATTGTGGAGCAGTGACAATAACCTACTGCATTGTGGAGCAGTGACAATAAGCAGTGACAATAACCTATTGCATTGTGGAGCAGTGACAATAACCTACTGCACTGTGGAGCAGTGACAATAACCTATTGCACCGTGGAGCAGTGACAATAACCTATTGCAATGTGGAACAGTGACAATAACCTACTGCATTGTGGAGCAGTGACAATAAGCAGTGACAATAACCTATTGCATTGTGGAGCAGTGACAATAACCTACTGCACTGTGGAGCAGTGACAATAACCTATTGCACTGTGGAGCAGTGACAATAACCTGTTGCACTGTGGAGCAGTGACAATAACCTGTTGCACTGTGGAGCAGTGACAATAACCTGTTGCACTGTGGAGCAGTGACAATAACCTGTTGCATTGTGGAGCAGTGACAATAACCTACTGCACTGTGGAGCAGTGACAATAACCTATGCATATGCAAGTGGGGACTGGCAGGGGTCAGCCGGGCTTAGGCTTGGTTAGGTTGGAAGGCATGTCAATATGGTCATGCTGGCTTACGTCGCCCACTTACTTGAACACTTTGACAATAATGTGTGTGTGTGTGTGTGTGTGTGTGAGAGAGAGAGAGAGAGAGAGAAATATGATTTTGTAAATCAATCTGCCAATGCATTAATTGTAAACCTGTAAATCAATTTGCCATTGCTTAAATAATAAACCTATTCATCAATTTGCCACTGCATCAACTGTAAACCCGTAAATCAATCTGCCATTGCATCAATTAATTGTAAACATGTAAATGAATCTATGATTGCATCAATCATAAACCTGCAAATCAATCTGTCATTGCATTAATCATAAATCAGTTAATCAGTTTGTCATTCCATCAATTGTAAACCCACATATCAATCGGCCATTGCATCAATCGTAAACCTGTAAATCAATCTGCCATTGGATCAGTGGTAAACCCGTAAATCAATTTGCCATTGCATCAGTTGTAAACCTGCAAATCAACCTACCATTGCATCAGTCTACCATTGCATCAATCATAAACCTCAACTCTACTATCATTATATCTTAAGTGAACTGATGGCCGTGTCTGTAAGTTTGTTAAAAGTCCATCTGTTTGGACCTGAGCTGAGAAAGAGAATTTGGTTTGTCAAAAATGATTACCTAAAAACAAAACAACAAAAATAAAATAAATAAATAAATAAACAAATAAATCTTTGAAAAATAAAGAATAAAGAAATGAATAAAATAAAGAAATGAATATATATATATATATATATATATATATATAAAACAAATAAA
>JAAQRG010301178.1:0-15184 GCA_011634625.1 Babylonia areolata
AACATCATCATACATTAAGATTCAGTCTTGTAAGTCTCTTTCACAAGGACTTGTTTTATTCCTGTATCAATCACACGCGCTTGCGTGCGTATATATATACATATGTGTGTGTGTGTGTGTGTGTGTGTGTGTGTCTGTCTGTCTGTCTGTCTGCGCGCGGGCGTGCGTGCGTGCGTGCGTGAGTGAGTGTGCGTGTGCGTGTGCATGTGCGTGCGTGCGTGCGTGCGTGCGTGTATGTATACGTGTGTAAGCGCGTGTGCGTGTATGTGTGTGAGTGTGTGTGGACTCCATGGCACAGCTTATGTGGAAAGACATCACTGTATGGGTTATATGCAAGAAGTGAAAACCATTAAAGAATTCAAAACAAAAACAGCTTTTGTACACGGAATGTCCAGTAAGTCTAAAATATAAGTGATGCTGTCTTCTACAACAGCAAATATGAAAAAAAAAAAAAAAAAAAAAAAAAAAACCCTCAAGCAACATTAAAAACAAATGTTCATGAAAAACAAACGGATACGGACCCGCGACTTTGACTCCCACGAGAGGTTTTCTGGGTGGGACACTTTCGCATGAGATAACAAACCGAGGTCCCGTGTGCGACGTGCACTTTGTGATGATCCACGGCAACAAAAGCATTGTCCCTGGCGGAATTCTGTATAGAAAAAAGTCCACTTTGAAGATAAAACAAAAGCACTGTCCCTGGCAGAATTCTGTAGATAAAAAGTCCACTTTGAAGGTAAAACAAAAGCACTGTCTCTGGCAGAATTCTGTAGAGAAAAAGTCCACTTTGAAGGTAAAACAAAAGCACTGTCCTGGCGGAATTCTGTAGACAAAAAGTCCACTTTGAAGGTAAAACAAAAGCACTGTCTCTGGCAGAATTCTGTAGAGAAAAAAGTCCACTTTGAAGGTAAAACAAAAGCACTGTCTCTGGCAGAATTCTGTAGAGAAAAAGTCCACTTTGAAGGTAAAACAAAAGCACTGTCTCTGGCAGAATTCTGTAGAGAAAAAGTCCACTTTGAAGGTAAAACAAAAGCACTGTCTCTGGCAGAATTCTGTAGATAAAAAGTCCACTTTGAAGGTAAAACAAAAGCACTGTCTCTGGCAGAATTCTGTAGAGGGGAAAAAATCCACTTTGAAGGTAAAACAAAAGCACTGTCTCTGGCAGAATTCTGTAGAGGGGAAAAAATCCACTTTGAAGGTAAAACAAAAGCACTGTCTCTGGCAGAATTCTGTAGAGGGGAAAAATCCACTTTGAAGGTAAAACAAAAGCACTGTCTCTGGCAGAATTCTGTAGAGGGGAAAAAATCCACTTTGAAGGTAAAACAAATAAAATGGGAGACGTGGGGGAAAAATGAAGGAAAAAATATAGGTGGCGCTGCACTGCGGCTGACGCAGGCGTTGTCCCAAGGGAGAGCAGCCCGAATTTCGGTCAGAGAAATCTGTTGTGACAAAATGTAATGCAATACAACTGCTAATACAAACGTCATAAATCTTGCAGCACTGACGCTTTCACTCTCGGACGTGGATGCATGCAACAAGTGCCATCGCACTGAGTCTGGTAACACGGAGAGAAGTGTACTATTCTGATGCCATTCAATATCATCGTCATCATTATCATCACTACTACTACTACCACTACTACTGCTACTACTACTGCTACTGCTACTATTATCAATGAATACCCTGCTATCATTCTCATCACACACGACTGAAGGTAAAACAAAAACACTATCCCTGGCAGAATTCTGCAGAGGGAAATAAGGGGGGGGGGGGGAATATAGGTGGCGCTGTTGCTTATAATCCAGTTGACCTCACAGTGCCATATCAGGACTGTCAAACCATACAAATGTTCAACTGCGTCAACACAAAACTGTCACATCTAGGAAAAAACATACACTGAGACAAGCCCACAAAACACACTTCATGACACAGTATCCCAACCATTTAGCTCCTTCGGGCAAATAAAACTAGGCTATGCTGAGGACGCCAGCCATTCTGCTTAATTCATCATCCTCAGATTACAACAACAAAAAATCGTTAAAAAGGAAAAAAACAACAATACTTCATTTCATAACCAAACAAAAAAATACATGAAAAAGACCATATAGGCAAACAACACTGCAGAATGGACGGTCAGTGCCCATCCCAGTGTTTGCAATCCCACTATCTAATCGCCAGAGTAAAACAGTACAGACAGTAGATTAGACTGCGGGAAAAAAAAAGTGTCAAGACTTACTTCAAAACATAAAGGGGAATGGACTGGGAAGGCAGAAAAAAGGAGACAACAGTGAAGGAAGAAAAAAAAAGAAAAAAAAAACAGAAACAAAGAGAGTGGCAGAAAAGAGGACATTTCTAGCACAGAATTTCCAGAAGGCGGGGATGTCATTTATACTGAAAGACCCCCGGTATCCCCAATCCCTTCACTTGCTCAGTCTGCTGCACTGAGAAGAAATGCAGTTCCGTTGAAATCTTACAAACGTTTCTGGCATGGCCGACAGTGAACACAAACTGCACACACACACACACACACACACACGCACACACACGCACACACGCACGCACGCACGCACCCGCACACACACACACACACACACACACACACACGCGCGCACGCACGCACGCACACAAAACCACACACACACACACACGCACGCACGCGCGCACGCACACAAAACCACACACACATACACACACACACTCACACACACACAAAACCACACACACACGCACGCACACGCACGCACACAAAACCACACACACACGCACACACACACACACACACACACACACACACACACACACCACATCCACAAAAAGTCATCAAACAAAGAAAGGAGCGGCCCCAGTAATTCTTCTGTATCCGGTCTTATAGCTAATTCGCACCCCCTTTGGTTTTATCGGAGATTAGAAAAGAGAGATAAACCACTTGCAGAAATTTCTGAAGCCAGGCAGCCTGCGCCGCGAGACGCATTCATTATTCATGAGCTGCCTTTGCCCCGCCCAAACTAAGGGAAAGCGTCAGTCGAACGCAGTCTCCTGAGTGATTTTATAATTTGGATTACACCTTTTTTTCCTTTTCTGTTTGCTTCATCCCACGCAGATGTCAAACTCAATTTTGTTGTGAATAACATTCCTAAATATTTATATGTATTGGTTACTTTTATTTCCCTATCACCACAGCACCATTTTTCACGAGTGGAAAGATGACCTCCATTGCGGAAAACTATAATATTGGTCTTATCGAGATTCACTGTTTGTTGTAGTCTGTCTGTTTCTTGCTTAAGGGCATTTAATTGATTTTGTAACCCTATGGGTGTGTCAGACAAGAGAACAACATCATCAGCAAATAGCATTAATAGCATTAATAGCAAATCTGTTGCGCCAGGTATCATTTGTATTCCATGTCTCCCCTTCTTTGATAACTCCATTGCCAATTCACTGATGAAAAAGGAAAACAGCTGTGAGCTTAGCATACAACCTTGTTTAGCCCCTCTTGGACACTGAAAAAAGTCTGAATAAATACCTTTGTCACGAACACATACAAGTACAGAATCGTAGATGCTTTTAACAGCCATGTAAAACTCCCGAGAGAGAGAGAGACAGAGACAGAGACTTAGAGAGAGAGAAAGAGCACAATACAATGGTCTGCTCGGGCAACATGAAGCGTTCGTATATATATGAATTATATATATGATTATGTACATATGGATAGATTTAGATTTACATACTGACAGATCTATATGAAATTATGTATGTATGTATTCATGTATGTATGTATGTATGTATGTACAGACAGATGTTGGAAGAGAGAGAGAGCTGAATATGTGTTTTATGTTTTGATATATTTTCTTTTTATATTATCTACATTCAAGCAGATGCAAACGTGCTAAAAACCAAGCAAAAATGAATCGGTTTTCATTGTATACAGCGAATCTTACTACACGTGGGAAATTCCAGGCATAACTTAACTTTCGCTTTACTGCAGCTGAACCGTCAGAACCGACTAGTTTCCTTCAGGTGCGGAAGGAGAGGGTGATTTACCCCCATCCTTCCGCACTGCGTGTGTGCCCCAAAACGGCTTCAGCACTGTTATAGACAGTAAGAAGGGGCCTGCCGCGAGTGGTTTATCTCTCTTTTCTAATCTCCGGTCGCACACACATGGGGCGCTTTTCGCGCCACTATACATCACCATCGGGTTCCCGTGATGTTCTCATTGGTCAAAATGATCGGTTTATTTCGTTGGCGAACTGAACAAGGATTTCCCGGGCTACTGCCGTGGATTGATCGGCATTGCTTATCATGGGAAGAAGGTGACTGTGTAGGGCAAGGTGATCTAAATCCGACTGATTTTTCATGGATCTAAACCCGACCGCTTTACATATGTTCGTCAGCACCTGTCTGTTGAACTACAAAAGCCCTTTGTTTCTGCTTTCACGAATCGACCACTGTACATTTAATTCTCTTCTCACAGGTTGTCTTCATAATCTTCTTCATCGAATTCAAAAACTTCAAAACAAAGCTGCCTGTTAGACTCTCCCACGTACTGATCACATTAATTTTCTCCTCGCCTCCTTATTCTGCACTGGCTTCCAGTAGAGGAAAGCATTGAATACAAAGTTGCGTGTCTCTGCTTTTCTGCTTTCCACTCAACTGGACCAGCTTGTCTTTCTGACCTCCAGTGCTTCGCTTTTTGCTCCCTCAAGAACTCTTTTCCTCCGACTGTTACCTCATGACAATTCCTCGCGTCGATAGAAGAACCAGTGGTGAACGCTCTTTTCTCTTTGCTGCTCCTCCTATCTGGAGCAACCTTCCACATCATATTCGTTCATCTGACTCCGACTAGGCCTTTCGCTCTTCACCAAAAAGCCCATCTTTTCAGAACCTGTCTGTAAGCACTTTATACGTTTCCTAATTCTCCAAACCGCCCCATGCGTTCCAATGAGAGATGGGGGAGTGAACTCAACCCTGGACAGAGAGAGAGAGAGAGAGAGGGAGAGAGAGAAACACGGGTTTCATTGTATGTAATGTGTTTGTACGTTTTCCTTTGTTGTTGTTGTCGTTGTCGTTGCTGTTGTTTTATGTAATGGAATTAATATCTTTTCATATACGTGTGTGTGTGTGTGTGTGTGTGTGCGTGCGTGCGTGCGTGCGTGCGTGTGTATGTGTGTGTGTGTGTGTGTGACACAGGCACAAACAACGCAACGATGAGCGGCAGAAGGAAATCGGTGGTTTCCCAGCCGGGCAGTCTCGACCAGAAACAGCGGTCACGGTCACGGTCACGGTCACAGTCAACGCCGTCTTCCAAGAAAAGCACCACCAGCCGAAAGCGGCAGTCAGAAGTCTCTTTTCGGAGCGACCCGTCGCGTATGTCAAAACAGGTATAGGTTGCCGCCGCCGTTTCTGTCAAATATTAATATTAATTTGTATTTGTATTTCTTTTTATAACAACAGATTTTTCTGTGTGAAAATCGGGCTGCTCTCCCCAAGGAGAGCGCGTCGCAAACACTACAGCGCTACCCGTTTTTTTGTTTGTTTTTTTGTGGTTTTTTTTGGTTGTTGTTTTTTTCCTACTTGCAGTTTTAATTGTTTTTCCTATCGAAGTGGATTTTCCCACAAAATTTTGCCAGGGACAACCCTTTTGTTGCCGTGGGTTCTTTTACGTGCGCTAAGTGCATGCTGCACACGGGACCTCGGTTTATCGTCTCATCCGAATGACTAGCGTCCAGACCACCACTCAAGGTCTAGTGGACGGGGAGAAAATACCTGCGGCTGAGCCGTGATTCCAACCACTGGCAGCGCGCTCAGATTCTCTCGCTTCCAAGGCGGACGCGCTGCCTCTAGGCCATCACTCCATGATTTTTTGTTTGTTTGTTTTTTTTCCCGGACTTTCTTGGGTCGACCACCGTTTTATTATATATATATATGTATAGTTCATTACACAATCAAACACATGAATCATTTTATGGTTTTTAGTGACAATATATAAAGTCACAGACACAAACACATACACAGAAACATAAGCACACACACACACACACACACACACACACACACGTTTTGCTATGTCATTCATCTTTATGCTGAACGCAGAGCTGCAGTCATTTCTAGCCCAACCATGTTACCATTGTCTTCTACGTTCGCTGACAGAGACAGAGAGTTAGTATTAGGGAGAAAAGAACAAAAAATTGTTGATGCTGGAAAGAGAGAAGAGAAAGGGATGATTTGAGGGAAGAGAGGGAGAGAGAGAGAGAGATAATGATGATGATGATGATTTTGAGGAGGAAGTAAAAAAAAAAAAAATAAATAAAAATGAAAAGTTGATATTTGGGGATGGGGGAGAAAGAGTTGGTTTGGGGGAAGAATAAAAAGATTTAATATCGGGAAGGGAAATGAAATCGACATGAAAGTGAGACAGACTTGACCCTTTTTTTTTTTTTTTTTAGATGAGTGGTGCGGGGTAGTGTGGATGTAAGGAGAAGAAAGAAAATTAATTTGGAGCAATGGTGAGTAGGATAAAAAATAAAATAAAATAAACTGAGAGTTTCCGTTTTAGAGAAAATGCGGTGCTGATTACAAGCAGCTTATTATTTTCGTGCTGGAGTACCTGGATTTTGTTGTTGTTGTTGTTTTGTTTTTTTGTTGTTGTTTTTTTTTGTTTCATTTCCCCCAAAAAAAGACCCTCGTTGTGGGGACAGGGAAGCACCATTAACTCTGTCCATACGGACGGCGAAAGAGGCGACGTTAACAGCGTTTCACCCCAATGACCATCATCAAAATATTGCAAGCGGAACGCTTTTATACTGAAGAGGTGAATGTTGACAAAGAATACCACAATTCTGACGACGGAAGCTAAAGGTTGGGTCATTCAGACACCCACTGGACATCCGAGGGGTCTGTGTAGAGGAGAAGAGAGGACTGGCCGTACTGAGTGAGTTAACCCCTTAACTGCCATAGTACGTATCACGTACAGTGATGACGTCATCAGAAAAAGGGAAATAACTCTGGGAGGCTGAACATTCACACGTTTTATCTAGAGTGGTATATCACCACACCTTCTTTTCAGTTTTTAGGCTTATTGTTTTGGATATTGTTTTATGACTTGAAACACCATTTTCTACTCTTTTCCCCCCGTGGCACTGAAGGAGTTAAATTGACTCTATGTAGCAAGTACAGGTTTTGACAAGACCCAAGACGGATAGAGAGGTGAGTATGACTGAATTGCTTCTTTGGGGCGTGTAGATCTGCTGGTCGGACAGATTCAGTACGTACAGAGAGAGAGAGAGAGAGGAGTGCTGCTGAATTGCTTCCTTTTGGGTGTTTTTTGACTCACTTGTGTAAACAAAGTGAGTCTATGTTTTAACCCGGTGTTCGGTTGTCTGTGTGTGTGTGTGTGTGTGTGCGTGTGTCTGTGTGTCCGTGGTAAACTTTAACATTGACATTTTCTCTGCAAATACTTTGTCAGTTGACACCAAATTTGGCATAAAAATAGGAAATATTCAGTTCTTTCCAGTCATCTTGTTTAAAACAATATTGCACCTCTGGGATGGGCACAAAAAAATAAAAAGAAGCCTAATTATATGCAAACTGCATTTACTGGTGTGTTGTGGGTTTTTTTTTTTTTGGGGGGGGGTGGTTATTCTCTAAACTTGGCACTTTGACCTCATATTCTGACACAACAACAAGAGGAGTCATTATTATCATTTTTTGTTCAAACAGGAACTTCTTTTGCTAAGCATGGAATTTTTTTTTATTTTGCAAACGTTTTGGTGTAGATAGTAAAAAAGGGAAATTACTCTGTAATTAATGCTAGGGGACTTGATTTATCACAAGTGAGTCTTAAAGGCCTTGCCTCTCTTGTTTTTGTTTGTTGGGTTTTTTTTTTGTTTTTTGTTTGTTTGTTTGTTTTTGTTGGTTTTTTTTTGTTTTTTTTGTTTTTTTGGGGTTGTTTTTGTTTTGCGATTATGGGTCTGACAGATATACGACGTAGCAGTAAGTGGGTAAATAACCAAGTACAGTGAAGGTTAACTCTCTCCATACGAACGGCGAAAGAGACGACGTTAACAGCGTTTCATCCCAATTACCATTATCAAAATATTGTAAGCAGAAGGCTCTTATACTGAAGAGGGGAATGTTGACAAAGAATACCACAGTTCTGACGACAGAAGCTAAAGGTTGGGTCATTCAGACACCCACTGAACATCCGAGGGGTCTGTGTAGAGGAGAAGAGAGGACTGGCCGTACTGAGTGAGTTAAAGAAGCAGACCCACGTGAAGCTGTCAACTCAGTAACGACGTCAAGCCAGTGGGGGAAAGAGAGGTAGGCCGGTGCCTGGTGCTCAGCTGTGATCTCGTTTCAGAGGTCGTGGGCGACGATAAGGAAGTGAATATTATGGCATCGTAGAAACTAATGTTTTATCCCCCCCCACACCCCCCATACCCCACCCCTCCCCCTCTTTTTGCCTCTGTGTAATGAATCACTTGCATAACTTACACGCAGAGGGAAGACAAAACTGACGCGCATTATCGAGTTTGCGTGTGTTGAAAACACGCTCGCAAATTCGCACGCGGGCAAACACACACACGCGCGCGTGCACACACACACACACACACACACACACACACACACACACACACACACACACATGCGCGCGCGCGCTTATTTTCACAAGTCGTGAGTACACACAATTTCCAGTCATAAAAAGGCATCGAAACATTCACATTCAGACACTCACACACGCTACGCACGCACGTGTGCTTTCGCACACAGTTTCAGTAGTGCAATGTTCACACATACACATCGGTACATTCTCTCTCTCTCTCTCTCTCTCTCTCTCTCTCTCTCTCTCTGTTTGTCTCTGTCTTTGTCTCTCTCTCCCTCTGTCTCTCTCTCTCTGTCGCTCTCTCTGTGTCTCTCTCTGTCGTTCTTTGTCTCTCTCCGTCTCTGTCTCTGTCTGTCTGTCTGTCTCTCCCTCTCTTTCTGTCTCTCTCGCTCTGTCTGTATCTCTCTTTCTCTCCCTCCGCCCTCTCCTCTCCCTCCCTCTCTCTGTCCCCCACACCACCTCTCCTCCCTTCCTTTCATCTTCCCAAAACGACAAGAGAGATGATGGCTGTATGTGTGTGATAGCCTTCCTATCGGAAGAAACGGAGAAAAGGTGGAAGGGAATACTCGTCAATAATCGAAAGCGTCACTCCACTTGATTGCATCTCTGCTGGAAACTTTTCGACCAGCTTCCCCCTCACTGCAGTGGGGGAAAAAGAAAAAAAACCAAAAAAAAACACCAACCTTTATTGCTCAGCGATTAGTGTAGTGCCACAACTGCTGACGAATGCGAGGTGAACGTGGTGGCTATGGTGGGCTCAAACCCCCAATACAAAATGTTTAACCCTTTCACCGCCAGTCAATTTAGAGTGCAAAATTCCCTTGTGTTATAAACATGTCATGTATAGAAAATATGACCAATCCTACCACCGAACATAAAGACCAATAGGTTCATGGATAACAGACCCATGACCCCTTCAGTGACATGGGTCCTCTGCCTAGCTGCTGCATAAATGCGAGATTGACAGTGAAAGGGTTAAAGATCCCACAGTCTTTCACGGTCATAGGGGCAGTGAATTCATACCCACTGGTTCCAGTGCTCGGCATAGGGAGCCAGGGCCTAATCCTCTCCTCTTCCACCTTTTTAACCTTCCTCTACCGGTCAGGTACCTCATTCGAATATGGGTGGAGTCACTGATTAAAAAAAAAGAAAGATCGGCAGCTCATTAGCCAGGAAAGCTGAAGCCATCTGGACGCTATACTGACGCTCGTCTCCGGCTGTCAGTCCGTTGAGAAGTCGTCTGCTAAGTGGTGGTAGTTTCTGAACTGTAACGAGCAGCAAAATGGCTGATTGAACACTTTCGCTGGCTTTAGTTAGCCAAGGGGCTTAAAGAAGGCATGCGCGATCCACCTATTTTTAGATCAATGGGGTGTATTGGGGTGGGTGTGGGTGTGGAGGAATCTGAGTGAGGAAAAGCGCCTTTCTCAAAGACACAGCACTACGCCGAAACAGGGCCCCGCGCACTTCTTCTTCTGCGTTCGTGGGCTGCAACTCCCACGTTCACTCGTATGTACACCAGTAGGCTTTTACGTGTATGACCGTTTTTACTCCGTCATGTAGGCAGCCATACTCCGTTTTCAGGAGTGTGCATGCTGGGTATGTTCTTGTTTCCATAACCCACCGAACGCTGACATGGATTACAGCATTTTTAACGTGCGTATTTGATCTTCTGCTTGCGTATACACACGAAGGGGGTTCAGGCACTAGCAGGTCTGCACATATGTTGACCTGGGAGATCGGAAAAATCTCCACCCTTTACCCACCAGGCGCCGTTACCGAGATTCGAAGCCGGGACCCTCAGATTGAAAGTCCAACGCTTTAACCACTCGGCTATTGCGCCCGTCACCCCGCGAACACTCATCACTGGTGAAAACAAGGGAGGATCAGAAATCCAACGCACAACTGATTCTTTCATGGCTCTTTCTTTCCGAGCCCCGTAAAAGAGCCGGAACAATGATGTTTCATTTTGAGTTTTTCTCAAGGAGGCGTCACTGCGTTCGGACAAGTCCATGTACGCTACACCACATCTCAGTGCGAGGCAGATGCCTGACCAGCAGCATAACCCAACGCACATAGTCAGGCCTTGAGTGCATGCGTATATTATATTTGTGCACCTATCAGAGTTAATTTCTTCTGCACAATTTTAGCCAGAGGACAACACCCTCGTTGCCATGGGTTTAGTTTTCTATGCACCAAGTGCGTGCTTCACACGGGGCCTCGGTTCCTCGTCTCATCCGAATGACAAGACGCTCAATTTGGTTTATCCGGTCAAACTTGGGAGAAAGGGCCGAGAGTGGGATTCGAACCCAGACCTTCGACGGGCGCAATAGCCGAGTGGTTAAAGCGTTGGACTGTCAGTCTGAGGGTCCCGGGTTCGAATCACGGTGACGGCGCCTGGTGGATGAAGGGTGGAGATTTTTACGATCTCCCAGGTCAACATACGTGCAGACCTGCTAATGCCTGAACCCCCTTCGTGTGTATATGCAAGCAGAAGATCAAATACGCACGTTAAAGATCCTGTAATCCATGTCATCGTTCGGTGGGTTATGGAAACAAGAACATACCCAGCACGCACACCCCCAAAAATGGAGTATGGCTGCCTACATGGCAGGGTAAAAACGGTCATACACGTAAAAGCTCACTCGTGTGCATACGAGTGAACGCAGAAGAAGAAGAAGAAGAAGAAGAACCCAGACCTTCAAGGACTCTATGGACAGATGAGCGTCTGAGCCATTCTACCACCTTCCTCCCTACATTATGATGGTTCGCAGGAATTGTGGGGATCCGCTCGGCTTTTTTCCCGGTGCTGCTGTGCCGTCAAATTTGCTGTTGACGTCGATACCCACCAGTTGAGATGGCCGACGGGGATAACTGTCCCAGGACAGTGTGGGTGGGGGTGGGTGGGGATGGATAGGCGTGAGGGTGAGGCAGTAGTTGGTGGTGATGGTGGGAGAGGGAGGGATGGTGGGCAGATGGTGAGGCGGTTCCAAACACTCAATGCAGTTAGCGCTATCAGAAAATATACACATAATTGTTGCGGTGGTGGGTTGCGGGTAGACCCCTCTCTTTCTTCTTCTTCTCGTCATCATCATCGTCATCATCATCATCATTATCATTAGTAGTAGTAGTAATATTTAAAACTATTAATCAATAAATCATTCATTTGATTAATCAACCTTTATTTGTTTCTTAATTCATTTCGTCATATTTGATGCTCGAGATTTAAACTGACAGCCTCCTGAACGCTAGCTTTTCGCGCTTGCGAACCCACTGATCCATACCGAGGCATCGCGTGATAGTCCTGGCTGCACCAGGTGGCCTTAGATAATATAGAGGATAGGGGTGGGGAGGATGACCAGACATTCAAGTACCATCCACTTCGCAGAACGACCAGTCTCTGAAAGAGTCCCTTCCATTCCAATATTCTGACTCAACCACTGCAGGAGTCTGTACCCCGCGGGCCTGGACGAAGCCAGAGTGCATGGAAGATTAAGGCCGGAAGGGTGCACTTCGCTTTCAGCCACGATTCTTTTAGTTGATTATTAGTTCCTGATCACAACGGATCTGTTTAGCATGTCGTCATCGTCATTGCCATCCTCCTGTTCCTCCTCTTCCTCCTCCTCCTCCTCCTCCTCCTCCTCCTCCTTATCATCGTCTTTTTTTTTTTTTTTCGGGAGGGTGGGCAGGTAATCAGAAATCAAAACAAGGAAAGAAAAGCAGAACAAACAAAAAATCCAGAGGATCTTTCATTTCCTGCTCCTCCGGTGTCCACCGTTTCGATTTCCACTCCCACCCACTCCCACGCTTGCGGTGTGTTCGTGACTGCATATTCATGGAGACTGCTGTTAAAACGCATTCACGATCTCCTCCACAGGGAATGGGTGGGGTGGGTAGGGGGCAGGGGCAGGGTGCGTTCACTTCGTCTGGCCTGGCGATTAAAGCAATTACCGTCGCCAGTAGGGGGTTCGGCAGGCAGTGACCCCTGTTCGTGTTGAAACAGTACAGCTCTGATCGAAGACACTCGGCGGCATCGCGGGGTCTTCTCTGTTGGGTGGCCTGATGGCAACTGGATGCTGATAGCGTTTGTAGAATGGGGAGGATTATGCTGAGACTACATGAGAACGCTCCAGTGTGTGTGTGTGTGTGTGTGTGTGTGTGGGCGCGCGCGCGCTTGTGTAGTGTGTGTGTGTGTGTGTGTGTGTGTCTGTGTCTGTGTCTGTGTGTGTTTGAGGGAAATGAGGGGTGAAGAAACGTCGATGTGAACGCCACGGAAGGGGCAAAAAGGTCGAACAGCAGCGAGCATGGATACACGCACACACACACACAGACACACACACACACACACACACACACACACACACACACAGAAAGAGTGGCACACAAAGTTAGCAGTGGGAAGAGAGTTTGGTAGTGAAAAGAAGGAAGGCAGGTTGTTTGAAGAGTGCTCAAAGTCCATTGACCGGGAAGACGGTCCCCTAATCGTGTTTGCAATGCAAATTGTCACCGAGCATCTGGCAACCAGCTGTTAAATGAAGGATGAGATGGATGGGGTGGGGTTGGGGGGGAGGGGGTGCTTTTCGAAATGTCTGTTACTCTTTTATATCATGCAGACTAACGCCTCACACTTGAAGCAACCAAGTTTGTTTGTTTATTTTATTTTACCTTGCATTAGAAGCAACCAAATTATGCATGTATTTTGTCAATCCTAGACTGTCGCAGTTCTCTTTTTGCTGACTGTCCAAGGAAGCTCGTCAAACGTCACAAACGTGTTCCAAAATTCTGCCGCCAAACTCAACTTTTAAGGCATGCACGCCTTGGCATTGTACTCCTTGTCATGTTATGAATCCTTTTTTTTAAAAAAACCCTTGACTACCATAAACGTATTACGTACGTGCATAGTGACGTCACTGATGACGTCACTAGAAAAAGGGGGGAAAAGCTCTGGAAGGCTGAAAATTCACACTGTTTGTCAAGAGTGGTATATCTCCAGACCATTTTCTCAGTTTTAGGCTTATTGTTTTGGATAATGTTTTATGACCTGAAACACTACTTTCTGCTGTTTTCCCCCTGGCACTGAAGGGGTTTTTAAGGAATGCTCTGGCTTGCGGTTCAACAAAAAATGAATTTCAAGAACGCTTGCTTCTCATTTCATGTTATTTCCAGGTGTGCGCTTCAGTATATTTCCGACCTTTTTAGAGAGTGTCTTCAACAATCTTCTGCGTTCCCATATTCAACGGAGAGAAACCTGGAACACATCGCCTTTTTTCAGTCCTCCCTCTCTCTGTTTGTCTGTCTGTCTGTCTGTCTGTCTGTCTCTCTCTCTCTCTCTCGCTCTCACGCACACACATATGACAGTGATATGCGTGCACACATACGCAAGCACATACATACGCGTGCACGCACGTATGCGCACTACTGACACACATATGCGCGTGCGCACACACACACACACACTGACAGACAGACACACATCCACTCTATTTCTCACCTCCAAACCTTCCCCACCCCCACCTGTCTCTCTCTCCCTCTCTCTTCTGAAATGCACACACACACACACACACACACACACACACACACACACACACACACACACACACGGAATAATACCCACATGGTATGTGATGCAGTGCTCTAATCATGCGAAGACTGTTTGAAAAGGAACGTTTCCAGGTTTGTTTTAAAGATTGTGAGTGAGGGACTGTGACGAACTGAAAAAAAGGGGGTGTGTCTGCCTGTCTGTCTGTGTTCATGTATGTGTGTGAGAGATATAGAAAAGTTCAGGAGAGAGATTAACACAGAGAGAGAGAGAGCACACAACGCACACACACACACACACACACACACACACACACACACTCCTCTCTCTCTCTCTCTCTCTCTCTTTCTCTCCCTCTCTCTCTCTCTCTCTCTTTCTCTCCCTCCCTCTCTCTCTCTCCCTCTCTCTCTTTCTCATTCATTCAATCTCTCTCTCTTTGTCTCCTCTCCCCCGTCTCTCCTTCTTTCTCTACTCTCTTTCTATCTCTGTCTGCCTGTCTGTCTGTCTCTCTCTCTGTCTCTGTTTCTCTGTTTGTCTCTGATTCTCTGTTTCTCTCGCGCATACACACACACGCATACACAGAGAATGAGAGTGAGAGAGAGAGAGAGAGAGGGGGGGAGGGAGGGGGGGGAGGAGTAAGGAGAGGACGAAACACGGAGAACAGAGGAGGGAAGGGAAGGAACTGCTGTTGTCTTCAGTTTCTTCGAACAGCTAGCAGGGTTGTCTTTCGCTACTGGTTTGGAGTTTCAGTTGTGCCGTGGTTTATCTTTCGGCATTTTTTTTTTTTTTTTTTTTTTTCGCTCTTTTTTTCCCCCTCCATGATATGACAGCGAGACAGTACATTTCAGAAGGCTGGTTACATGATCGTGTTGATAAGCATGTGGGTATTTGACCTGGATTTTTTCATGAACTCGGTTTGATTTCACTTGAATATGACCTGTTTTGTGAGCAGGGAGAGATTCTGTAGACGAGTCTCACTGGGTCTTCGAAGGAGATAGAGAGAGAGAGAGAGAGAGAGAGAGAGAGAGGGGGGGAGGGAAAGAGAGAGA
>JAAQRG010301182.1:0-15197 GCA_011634625.1 Babylonia areolata
GTTGAGTTTGGAGACGATAAGGCGGTGGTCTGTCCAGCACTTGGCACTGCACATGGCCCTCGTGACTCATGCCTGCCCCTCTTCCTGACGATGACAAAGTCGATGAGATGCCAATGCCCAGAGCGAGGATGCATCCATGACGTCCTGTTACGGGTAGGGATGCAGAAGACGGTGTTTATGATAAGAAGGTCGTGCTCGGCACATGTCTGGAAAAGTAGTTGACCATTGCTGTTCAGTTGCCAACCCCATGCTTCCCAATCACGCCTTCCCAGGAGGTGCTGTCACAGCCAACTCTCACGTTAAAGTCACCAAGAATGATAAGCTGGTCTGCGTTGGGAACAGTGGTGATGACAGCGTTCAGGTCTTCGTAGAACTTGTCCTTGATTTCATCTGGGTTGGTCATGGTGGGCGCGTAGGCGCTGACAATGGTGATAATCTTCTTCCCGTTGCATAAAGGGAGTTTTATCGTCATCAGGCGATTGTTCACTCCTTTCGGGGGGCCAGCCAGCTTGCCAACGAGGGTTGTCTTCACTGTAAAGCCAACTCCAGCCTCACATCTCTCTTCAGGTCTGTGACCACTCCAAAAGAAGGTGTAGCCTGCGCCTCGCTCACAGAGTTCGCCTTCTTCTGCCAGTCTGGTCTCACTTAAGACAGCGATGTCGATGTTGTACCTGGCTAGTTCACTCACAATGAGTGCTGTGCATCTCTGTGGTCTGTCTGAGTCGCCTCTGCCTAGAAGCGTACGCACTTTCCATGTGGCAATGGACAATGGGGTGCTCCTTGTTTTCTTCTTTCTTTCCTTTGTGTGTCGACCACTTGAGTAGGGTCCCCGTCAGCCGCGGTATGCTGACTAGGGTGGTGTGGAGCAGGCAATGTTTAGCGCACCTTTTCTAGCCCCTTCCTCATGCCATGGAGGTGAGCAGTGCTGTCCTGAAGAGGGCTGCTCAGTCGCTCAGGGGGCTGCCGATCTCCATCTCTGCTCCAGTCGGTGAAAAACGACCCTATGGCCTGAGCCGCCTGTGTGCAGGTCCGCGGCTACGACTGCCAGTGTACCCACACCTGTCACTTCATCGCTCGTCTGTCGCCATAGGGCTTGGGGAAAATGATGGTATGGGATGAAGGATGACTGATGACTTGCACGATGACTTTGTTTATAGTGAGGAGTTGCGCGCCGTCGACCTCACTCTCTTGTCCGAGACCGTCTATATCCAGTGGCAAGACAAGGTCAAGACGACTGGACATGGAAACGGATGCAGTGGATGACCAGGATGTCCTATGTGCCTCATCCTGCCCTCAGCACTCCACAGTGCTCTGCTGCAACCACCTTCCTCTTCATTGAACCATGAAGGTTTCTTCCGCAGAGTCCGCCGGATCCAGTCTTCACATGCTTGGGTGGTGGTGTGTCCATCGAGATCGATGATGACCATCGTTGTCATCCAGCTGGGGGATGGGGGGAGGGTGGTGGAGGGGTGGGGGGGAAGGATGCTCATGAATCTATCTGTGAATGCGCAGATGGCTGAATAGCAGTCCTGTTGGCCTTGCACAACTTGGCACCTTTGTGCACAGCAGCGCGCCATTTGTCACGGTCTACTGCAGATTCCTCCCAGGAGTCAGGGTTGATATCAAACGCTTTCAGAGAGACTTTCAGAGTATCTCTGAAGCGCTTCTTCTGACCTCCGTGTGATCTCTTCCCTTTTTGCAGCTCGCCATAGAAGAGCCTTTTGGGCAGCCGATGGTCTGGCATGCGTGCCACGTGTCCAGCCCAGCGAAGCTGGGACTGCATCAGGATGGTGAAGATGCTGGGAAGGGTGGCTTCTGCGAGCACCTCTGTGTCTGGGGTCCTGTCTTGCCACTTTATGTGCAGTAGCTTCCTGAGGCATGTTGTGTGGAAGTGGTTCAGCTTCTTGGCATGTCGTTGGTACACTGTCCAAGTTTCGCAGGCGTACAGTAGTGTGGGGAGAACTACTGCTCTGTAGACCTTTAGCTTGGTCTCAAGACTAATGCCTCTTCTGTTCCAGACATCTGCATTGAGTCTACCAAAAGTTGCGCTTGCTCTTGCAATCCTGACGTTCACTTCATCGTCGATTGTCACATTTCGTGACAGTGTGCTGCCAAGGTATGTGAACCGCTCCACCGCACTGAGTCTCTGACCATTGACTGTGATGTTGGGCTCAACGTAGGGTTTCCCTGGGGCTGGCTGATGGAGAACTTCAGTTTTCCTCGTGCTGATGGTAAGGCCGAAGTTCCTGCTGGCAGTGGCAAACTTGTCGACGCTGAGTTGCATGTCAGCTTCAGATCTAGCGTTGAGGGCACAATCATCAGCAAACAAAAAGTCTCTGATGATGTCTGTCATGACCTCCGTTTTTGCTTGAAGCCTTCTGAGGTTAAACAGCTTGCCATCTGTTCGGTACTTTAGGCCGATTCCAACATCGCCATCTCTGAATGCATCAGTAAGCATTGCAGAGAACATGAAGCTGAACAGCGTTGGAGCCAGGATGCAGCCTTGCTTGACACCATTTGTGACAGCAAAAGGAGCAGATGTTTCGCCATTGTCCTGGACTCGAGCCTGCATGCCTTCATGGAATTGGCTGACCAAGGAAATAAATTTCCGAGGGCATCCGTACTTGGCCATGATCTTCCATAGTCCCTCTGTACTCACGGTGTCGAAGGCCTTAGTGAGGTCGACATAGGTGGAGAACAGATCAGCATTTTGCTCCTGACATTTCTCTTGCAGCTGCCTTGCAGCAAACACCATGTCGGTGGTTCCGCGCTCTTTCCGGAATCCACATTGGCTCTCAGGCAAATGACCTTGGTCAAGGTGTGCTGTGAGGCGATTTAGTAGGATCCTGGCAAGTATCTTGCCTGCAATGGAGAGCAAGGAAATGCCCCGATGGTTATCACAGGCTTGCCGGTTCCCCTTTCGCTTGTACAAGTGAATGATAGATGCATCTTTGAAATCCTGGGGATCGTCTCTTCTTTCCACATGAGTGAGTACAGCTGATGGAGCTTCTCAGTCAGCACAGTGCCTCCATCCTTGTAGACCTCTGCTGGTATGGAGTCTGAGCCAGGTGCTTTGCCACTGGATAGCAGACGGATTGCTTTCTGGGTCTCAAGATGTGTTGGTGGATCGTCCAGTGCTTCGTTGATAGGGACTTGTGGGAGACGGTCTATGGCTTCATCATTTATGAAGGAAGGGCGATTTAACTCACTCAGTACGGCCAGTCCTCTCGTCTCCTCTACACAGACCCCTCGGATGTCCAGTGGGTGTCTGAATGACCCAACCTTTAGCTTCCGTCGTCAGAACTGTGGTATTCATTGTCAACATTCACCTCTTCAGTATAAGAGCCTTCCGCTTGCAATATTTTGATAATGGTAATTGGGGTGAAACGCTGTTAACGTCATCTCTTTTGCCGTTCGTATGGAAAGAGTTAAGACACTGTTGAAGTGCTCAGCCCAGCGTTCGAGAATTTTCTCCTTCTCGGTGATCAAGGTATTCCCATCTGCACTGAGGAGGGGGGATGATCCTGAGGATGTGGGGCCGTAGACTTCTTTTAAGGCATCATAGAACTTCTTCATATCGTGCCTGTCAGCATATCCCTGGATCTCATCAGCTTTGTCACTCAGCCACTTATCCTGCATCTGGCGTAACTTTTGCTGAACAGTCCTGTGGATGGCATCGTACGCATCCTTTTTTGATGTGGACTTTGGGTTGCTCAGGTAGGCTTGATGCAGACGGCGTTTCTCATCCAGAAGCTGCTTGATTTCATCACAGTTTTCATCAAACCAGTCTTTGTGCTTTCTAGTCATGGGTCCCAGGGTCTCTGAAGCTGTACTATAGATCAGCTCACGCAGGGTCCTCCAGTCAGACTCCACATTCTGGTTGTCCAGAGGCGGATTCCAGACGATCTTCCAGCAGCTCCACAAAGGACTGTTTGATGGTGATGTTTTTCAGCTTAGCGATGTTAAGCCGTTTTGGAGCCTTCTGGCCTTGGGGGCGTCTCTTGGGCTGGATTCGAATATTCAGCTTCGAGACTACAAGGCTTATGGTCTGTCCAACACTCGGCACCGCACATGGTCTTTGTCACACGTACATCTTGCCTATCCCTTTCCCTGACGATGACATAATCGATGAGATGCCAATGCTTTGAGCGAGGGTGCATCCATGACGTCCTGTTACGGGTAGGGAGGCAGAAAACTGTGTTGGTTATCAGCAGTTCGTGCTCTGCACAGGTCTGAAGAAAAAGCAATCCATTTGGGTTGCAGTGGCCCACACCGTGCTTTCCAATCACTCCATCCCAGGAGATGTAGTCAGAGCCAACTCTAGCATTGAAGTCCCCAAGAATGATGAGCTTATCTGCTTTAGGGATAGCAGCAATGACAGAGTGAAGGTCCTCGTAGAACTTCGGCTTCACTTCATCTGGGTTGGTCATGGTTGGGGTGTAGGCACTGACAGTGGTGAGGTGCTTCTGGCCAGATGCCAGTGGGAGTTTCATGGTCATAAGCCTATCGTTGACTCCCTTTGGGATTCCAGCTAGCTTGCTGACAAGTGCTGTTTTTACTGCGAAACCAACGCCAGCCTCACGTCGCTCTTCGCTTCCTCGTCCACTCCAGAAGAAGGTGTAACCAGATCCCTGTTCACAGAGCTCGCCTTCGCCTGCAAGCCGAGTTTCACTCAAGGCTGCGATGTCAATGTTGTATCTGGCGAGTTCGGATGGAACTAGTGCCGTTCTCCTTTGGGGTCTGTCCGCATTATCTCTGTCCAGGACAGTCCTTATGTTCCAAGCACCAATGGTGAGAGGAACGATCCTTGTTTTTTTCTTTTCTTTCTCTTTGTTTTGACCACTGATGTAGGGTCCTTGCCAGCCGCAGTATGCTGGCCAGGGTGATATGGAGCAGGCAATTTTTAGGGCACCTTTTCTAGCCCCTTCCTCATGCCAGGGAGGTGAGCAGTGCATTCCTAAAGAGGGCTGCTCAGACGCTCAGATGGCTGCCGAGCTCCATCGCTGCTCCTGTCGACGAAGAACGACCCTATGGCCTGAGCCGCCTGCGTGCAGGTCTGCGGCTGCAACTGCCAGTGTACCCACACCTGTCGTTTCGTCGCTCGCCTGTCGCCACAGGACTTGGGGTGATGAAATGATGAAGGATGAAAGGTCATTTTGGATGACTGATGACTTGCGCGATGAGTTTGTTTAAAGTGAAGAGGAGTTGCGCAACGTCGACCTCACTCTCTCGTCCGGGTCCACCAATTTCCAGTGGCAAGGCTAAGTCGAGACGACTGCAGGATGAGCACAGATGCAGTGGATGACCAAGATATCCTTTCGGTGTCTCATCTTGCTCTCTGCGCTCGACAGTGCGTTGCTGTAACCGCCTTTCTCTCTGTTGAACCGATAGATTCTGTCGGATCCAGACTTCACATGCATGGGTAGACACACCCCGGGGGCCAACTGCGTGTGGCATGCACACAGCACGGTGGAGCTAGATGGCCGTCGGAGGCTCTCCTGAGCCAACGCCCTTTTATGGATCTCCATAAGGGTGTCTAGCCACCCGCCTCAACAGTCCCGGAAGGGAGCAGTGGGAGTGCCGGTTTAGTCGCCGGCAACCCGACCCTGAACAGGTTGCACTGGATTACAGGTTACCAGTAGCAGATCTAATGACCTGACCTGACAAGGATGTAGAAGAGGTATGGAGCACCTTTAGAGATGCTGTGTACACAGCAGCAGCTGACACACTCGGCTTTGTACAGAGGACCCACACAGACTGGTTTGACGAGAACGACTCTGGAATCTCCAAGCTCCCGAACACACTGCATATACGGCATCAGGATCACATTTCCGATAAAGACTGCCAGAGGAAGAAGAACCAGTTCTTGCAAACCAAGCAACTCGTACAGGTGGCGCTTCGCGAGGGGGCGACACGCAGGTGTTTGTGCTGTGTTTCATTAGTGATTTTGCTGTCCTCGCCCTGTCCTTGTGCTTTTACATTGTTTCAAAGTGGTGTGAAAGGTGTTAAAGATGAAGAGTGTGACAGTTGTGAGGGTGTTTGTGGTGGTGCTGGTTGTATTCCAGACTAGTGCTTGTGGTGTTTTTGTGTCACCGGGTGGTTTAAATGGCGGACAGCGAGGAGGTACAGGCGCCTTACATTACGACCGTGATTTTCTTCTCAGTTTACGGTCAGTGCGCGACCCATCCGCTTTTACTGAGCAACTTTTACCTCGTGATCTTATTTGTGATGATGAAGAGAATGAAAGAGAAGGTGAGAGAAAGAAAGCACGAAAGAGAGGAAAGAGAGGAGGCGTGAAGGGAAGACTGAGAAAAAATAACGCTAAGCCCCCACTGCCATCTATGATTTTATCCAATGTCAGATCTCTTAACCCAAACGGCAGAAACTGTCATTTTGATGAAATACGAGCAAACTGTCCATTTTAAAATGATTTTAGGAACTCGTGTGTGCTTTGTTTTACCGAAACCTGGTTTAGTGAGAAAGTGTCGAATGAATGTGTTGCGACTGATGATTTTAACACTCCGTACAGAATGGACAGAGACTGCAAGAAAGTGGGGAAGAAAATGGGTGGTCGCTGAGGCCTCGATGCCTGCCACGTGAGTTTGGCCGTATTTTCTTGACTGTTGTGTACGCCCCAGTCTTTGACCAGGCATCTGCTGCACGTGCAGGAAGGACGATCGCAGGTGTTGTTCGCGACCTTCAACTCATCTCTGCCGACGCCCCGTGTTTTACTGTTGGAGATTTTTATCACTGTGATTTAAAGAAAGCCTTACCTTCTTTTAAACAATGTTACCAGGGGACCCGACTGGACAAGACAATCGATCTGTGTTATTGGAACATTCCTAATGCCTACAAATCTGTTCCCCTTGCACCAGTGGGTGTATCTGATCATGATGTTGTTCATTGAATCCCAGCCTACAGACCAAAGATACAGACAGAGCCGATTGTGAAAAAGAGTGTGAAAGTTTGGACGTCAGAGAGTGTGGATGAACTGAGAGGATGTTTTGATTGTACTGATTGGAGTGTGTTGACTGACCCATGTGGGAATGTTCATGAAGCAGCTGATGTTGTTACATCTTATATCAGTTTCTGTGAAGACATGATAATTCCGACAAAAATAATTAAACTTTTCCCCAATAACAAACCATGGATCTCAAAGTCTCTCAAAACAATTTTAAACGAGAAAAAGGTAGCGTTTCAGTCAGGGAACAAGAGGGATAGGAAACTGATACAAAAGAAGCTTAGAGGTGAATTACGAAGGGGACAGAGGGAATTCAAGTCAAAAGCAGAGCAACAGTTTCAGACAGGAAACATGGCAGATGCATGGGATGGGTTAAAATTATCACTAGAGAAACGAAAAGGAAAACAGTAGCTTGTGAAATGGAAAAGGATGAACAGACTGATTTTTCAAATAAACTGAATGATTTCTACTGTCGCTTTGAAAGGAATGATCTGGGAAGGGAACTGGATAGTGTTATCTCACAGCTGCAGGAAAAGATCAAAGACAGGAACACAGGTGAAGATTTTGAGATCGATGCAAAAGTTGTTGAATCTTTATTTTTAAAACTGAATGTCACGAAGGCAGTTGGCCCCGACAATATCTGCGGAAAATTACTGAAAACATGTGCTTCCCAGTTGTGTGACGTGTTCTGTAAAATTTTCAACTGGTCTCTGAAGGACTGCTCTGTCCCCAGCATCTGGAAAAAATCTACTATCTGTCCTATCCCCAAGAAAAAGAACCCAGCCGCACTAAATGATTACCGTCCTGTTGCCCTGACTTCAGTAGTGATGAAATGCTTTGAAAAAATTATTCTCCGACATCTCCTTTCTTTCACTGAACAGCAGCTTGACTCTCTTCAGTTTGCTTATAAAGCACACAGAAGTACTGACGATGCTATCCTAACTCTCCTTCATAATGCTTTCCTTCATTTGAAGAACACGGGATCTTTTGTTCGTATCCTTTTTGTTGACTTCTCTTCTGCTTTTAACACAATACAACCTCATCTCCTTGCCCTCAAACTGCTAGGCATGGATGTTGATCCGAAGCTTACTCTTTGGATAGTCAGTTTTCTTCTCAATAGAACTCGGTTCGTCCGCTTTCATTCTGCCCACTCTTCTCTAAAATCTACTTCTACTGGTGCACCCCAAGGTACAGTGCTGTCCCCTGTTCTTTTTACACTGTACACAAATGACTGCAGAGGCACGGAGAAAACTCCTGTCATAAAATATTCCGATGATTCAGCAATTGAAGATCTGTCCAACTCTGATGCTATTTATTTCAGTGAAATTAAAAAGTTCTGTTCCTGGTGTGAGAAAAACTATCTGGATCTCAACGTATTGAAAACAAAAGAAATGTTAATAGATTTTCGGAAAGACCCCTTGCCTGTAGCTAACCTTGTTATTGATGGTCAAACAGTGGAGAGGGTCAATGAATATAGATATTTAGGGACCATCTTAGGCAATAAGCTGACTTTTGACAGAAATGTTGATTCCATTCATAAGAAATGTCAATCTAGAATTTTTTGTTTACAGAAGCTTGGAAATGTTGGTATAAATTCAAATATTCTTCAAAGTTATTATCGATGTTGTATCGAGTCCGTGCTCACAGTTTCATTTATGTGTGCTGGTATGGAAGTTTGGGAGTGAGGAGTAAGCGTGTTTTGAACGATGTCATGAATGTATGCAGTAAAATTGTGGGAGTGAAACAAGCTAGTATGCAAGAGCTGTATGAAAGTCGAGTGGTTAAAAAAAGAAGGCAGATAGCAACCGACGACACCCATATTTTAGCAAAGTATTATGAGCTGTTGCCATCAGGACGACGCTACAGAACTTTTAAGTTGAAATCCAGAGCTCTGAAGACTTTTATTCCACGTTCAATCCACCTTTTAAATTCTTGAGAACTGTGTGTGTGTGTGTGTGTGTGTGTGTGTGTGTGTGTGCGCGCGCGCGCGCGCACTCTCATGTGAGACGTGTGAAAGTCCGTGCATGACAGGCTGTACCTTGTTCTAATTGTGGTGTGTGTGTGTGTGTGTGTGTGTGTGTGTGTGTGTGTGTGTGTGTTACTGAGCTTAAAACGTGACAATTGGTTATAATGAATGTGCAATATGTAGGAAGAATAATGTGCAATATGCAGGATGAATGTACAGTGGAATATGTCTAATGCTAACGTTCATATTCTAAATATATTTGTTTAATAATTACGATGTAATAATTATTTGCAATGTTTTTAAAAGCGAATATGTGAAATGCTTTTATTTGAGAACACATGTTTATTACTCTTGTTTAATCAAGTTATCCGCGTGTGTGTGGGGGGGAGGGGGGGAGGGGGGGTGCGGGTGTGTGCTGATTATCTGGTTGTGGTTTTCCACAATTCATCTTTATTCTTATCTTATCTGTCTATTATAATCAATGTGCAGTATAGTAGGCTATGTTTATAATTATATTCAAATAATGTTTCTTAATTCTTTCTGTTTTTACATAAAGAATACTAGTTATTACCTGCATTGTGTGTGGATGTATATATGAAACGATGTATGTGATATTTTTTACATTTGTATCTTCGTAATATTTGTAGGGGCTGTTGTTGGCTTTTACAGTTATGGTCTCCATGTTGTTTACTTGTCTATGTTGTGATAATGCACCTGACCAAATTTCTCCAGCTGGAGATAATAAAGTTATTCTTATCTTATCTTATCTTATCTTCTGACATGGGCGAATGCGTCGACATACTTTCATTGCATAATAAAGCATTATAATAAGCGGATGAAAATGGTGAAAACAAATATTGAAACAAAAACTAAGACCTTTCGTGGAGGAAAAATGGCAGCATGCAGCAACCACCAACAGGCCAGCCAACACATAATCACGTTCATTCATCTATCAATGCACCATGCCACAGATTCCAGCACTCGATACAGAAGAAAATGTCAAACCTATCTGACCACGAAGTTCGTATCTGTTTTTAGTGATCTTTGCATAATCTTCATAGCTTCTGATGAAAGAGACAGATACAGACAGACAGACAGACAGACAAAGACAGACAGTCAGTGACAGAGACAGAGTGAGAAAGAGAGAGACAGACAGACAGAGACAAAGAGACACGGACAAGACAGACAGACAGAAGACAGAGTGAGAGTGGGAGAGACAGAGAGAGAGAGAGGGGGAGGGAAGGGGGAGGGGGGGGGGACAGACAGACAGAGGACAGAGACAGAGAGAGAGAGAGAGAGGGTGGGGGGGGGGGCAGACAGACAGACAGACAGACAGAAGACAGACACAGATACAGACAGAGAGAAAGGCAGGAATGGAAATGGATATAATAATCCATTCGTACAAATGAAGGGGGGTGTGAGGGTGAGAAAACAAACATTTTCAAATACAGATACTGTCGAAATTGTGTCAACGAAAATTGACAGCGAGTACTATGGAGGCATTATGTGTCTTATTCTAGCTAAAAAACATCGATACGAAATACAAAGTATGCTGAAAAGTTTAACCACATTTTCCTTTGTTGATGTCATCAGTGAAGTTAATTAAGCGAAATTGTCCTTTCAAGGTCTCTCATCCCCCCACCCCCACTCTTTTTTTAAAATTGTGGTCAGTCGGACTTCATACCGAACGATGTATGGTGTGATGTTGTTTTTTCCTCTGACTTATTCATTTGTTATGCGGTCCATGAAGCAGAAGTCAATAATGGCTTAATTAACTCATTCTAACCCACAGCTATATGCCTGCTAGAACTTCGCTGGAACAGCACTACATGAGACCACTGCAGAAAAAAAAACAACCACAGAGCGATTCACTAAAACTGCTAAAATCGATAAAGAATTGTTTGATCTAATCAGTTGAACAAAGCTTCGTTTTAATGCTTCCAGAATCTGTAAACGGTTTAGTTTAGAATACGAACTGTACCAATAAAGAATAAACGAAATTAGAATAGTGTGATAGTACGAGAATACTCGTACCTGGTCCACAGGGGAAGTCATCATGTTATGAGTTAACTTGTACCGGGAATGGAATGAGTTTTAACTCTTTCTATACGAACGGCGAAAGAGACGACGTTAACAGCGTTTCACCCCAATTACCATCATCAAATATTGCAAGCGGAAGGCTCTTATACTGAAGACGTGAAAGCTGACAAAGAATACCACAATTCTGACGACGAAAGCTAAAGGTTGGGTCATTGAGACACCCACTGGACATCCGAGGGGTCTGTGTAGAGGAGAAGAGAGGACTGGCCGTACTGAGTGAGTTAATCGGGGATTCACACTGGGTGAGCACCCCGCTTTGTGTGAAGGCCGCCACTACGTCCCTCCAAAGGAACCTGTGGACACCACTGAGCACCCTGACAGGAGTTCACCCCGTGCCTGGAAGTGGAGGGGCAATGAAAACCGAGGTCACCACTGCATCATCGAGCTATGACCCACCACAAACTCTCGGACATTTTAGTTTTGTTCGAATCGTGATGTTGAATGAGAATGAGGATGATGACGATGTTGCAAAGGAGACCCCTTTACGATTAGGCTTTTCCTACATTTTTGATTTCTTCCAAATGTTGATGTTGAATGAGGATGATGACGATGTTGCAAAGGAGACCCTTTACGATTAGGCTTTTCCTACATTTTTGATTTCTTCCAAATGTTGATGCTGAATGAGGATGATGACGATATTGCAAAGGAGATCCCTTTACGATCATGCTTTTCCTCTTGGCTTCATTTCTTTATGATGATATATCTGTGCGTGCACCAGCCCTGACAGATACAATCCCTTGCAGTGCTGGTCAGGACATTGGAACAACGTTACTAAAGACGCCCCCGTGAAGGGAACTTGCACTCAACTGTGTGATTCCAGTCCTCCCATTTGATCCAATTTGATCTCTGCTGGTCAGGCATCTGCTTGGCAGATGTGGTGTAGCGTATATGGTTTGTCCGAACGCAGTGACGCCTCCTTGAGCTACTGAAACTGAAACTGAAACTCATGCACACTGAACTCTGGTCAGGAGTCGGCTGCGGACAGAAAAGAAAAACCAACACACAATGATAAATTGTCTGATGGCATTCGAACCCGCGCTCTCCAGTCATCAGTCGGCGGCATTAACCGTTTGTCTGGATGGAGTCTCCCGTCGGACCGACGGATGAGTAGGCAGGCAGGCTTATCTGTCAGTGTTTGTCCTCATATGGGAAAAGAGGCCGATTCTGGATACGCAGCACTTCACACAGGTGTTGCAAGGGAAAATAAGCATGGTTGCCTGACCAGCACAGGTGACTTTTTTTTTTTTAGTGAGGAATAGTTGTGCAGTCCCTTCCCCACTCTCTTGCCTACTGACGCTCACAGTCCCACAGGTGCAGATACTGCCACGTGTAGGACGGCATTGGCAGGTGCAGGTTTTTTCTTCGGAGTTCCGTCTCCTAGGAGGACTTCCAGCCAAGGATAAGAGCTCCCCCTGCCCTTTGATCATCCTCTTCCGCCTTCACAGCCGTTGGGAAAGGTTTTCTCCTCCGCCTGGTCCGTCGTTGGGAGACTTCACATGCGGCAGGTAGTACTGGGTTATATGGTACCAGTAGCAAGGGCTGTGCCCCTGACCAGACCTTCCGTTTTTCGGGAGCGGCTGGTTAAATAGTTACGGTATCAGTTAGCAAGGCCGATGGAACATAACTGCAAAATATCTACCATGCAACTCCCCAAAGCTGATCACTGTCAACCAGATTCACAACAAGTCTGAAATCTTTATCCCGGCACTCCTCCCTCCATATTCCCCTACTCCCCCACTCCCCCACCAGCAAAGAAAATATCTCCAGCGCCAATTACCAAAGTTGGCAGTAAAAATAATTATGAATCCATGAAATATCTCCAGCGCCAATCATCAAAGTTGGCAGTAAAAATAAGTATGAATCCATGAAATATCTCCTGCGCCAATCATCAAAGTTGACAGAAAAATAGATATGAAATCAGGAAATATCTTCTGCATCAATCTTCAAAACTGGCAGAAAAATGAATATGAGATCAGGAAACATCATCTGCATCGATCATCAAAGTTGGAAGAAAAATACATATGAAATCAGGAAATATCTTCTGCATCGATCACCGAAGTTGGCAGTGAAAATAAATGTGTAATCTTCAACCTAGCGGTAATGCCACATGCTTGGCCACAACAACTGTGTAAAAGTGGAATCCCTAAGGCCAATCACAATGCATGAAATATCCGCCAGACTACTCTCCAAAGCCGAGCGCAACATGATTATGAGAAATCTCGAATAATTTCCCCTAAATTAACCACACTACAATGACCGTGAACTCAAGTAAATCACTACCCAAACTCATGTGAAATCTCTACCACGTTACTCTCCTTAACTGCTGGCGATAAATGTGAAAGGTGGTTGGGGGAACTCAATTTTCTGCTACAGTATCCTAGCCAGCCACATATTTTTTGGTCATGATGACTGCCATAAATTTCTGTCAAATTACTTTCCAAATCTGGCTCGAGATGATATCGAATAGATTTTTTCCTCCAAACAAGCAAGAATGATTATTTTGAAGTGGCAGACCTCTACATTTTCAGCAGGGAAAACAAGGCCAATTTGCTTTCCCATTTGTCACAGCTCTCTGACGGGTTGCCGATGACGGCTGAAATGTCACTGTCACGCCCGGCAACTCCTGTTTGCCTTCGCACGAGTTTTTATTTTCATATTTGAAAAAAACAAACAACAACAACAACAACAAAAAACCCCAACAAACATACATATTCTTTAAATCAGACCCACTGTTGTTGCTGTTGGCATTTTACTCAAACATGTCGACACAGAACAGAAGGAAGGTTTCCATTGCATGGTATTTTAAGTTTTTACCACCAGTTGTTTGTTAGCCCGCACCCTTCAGAGAAACCTTAGCATTGAAAGAAAGAGAGAGAGAAAGAAAGAAAGACAGAAAAAAAACGAAATTCACGTTTCTCAAGAGTTTTTTTGTTGTTGTTTGTTTTGTTGTTTTTTTTTTGTGTGTTTTTTTTTGTGCTTGTTTGCCTCGGCTTTGTGACAAAATTCCTCAGGGGGGAGAAAAACACTGCGACAACGAAGCAGACTTCAACAGTGACGCACAGAATCCAGTTTGCGTCCGGGGGATTGGAGAGTCGGGGGATGGGGGTGAGGGTCGGGGGGTGGAGGTGGTTAATCCAGCCGTGTTACCAAACTCGTTATTGTAGTGAAATTTTACAACGAACGTTTTTGTTTTTTTATGTTTTTTTTTTTTTTTCCAGGATTAACTCACTTATAGCCGTGGGTTCTTTTTAGATGAGTCAAATGCATGCCGCAAACGGGACCTCGGTATTCATCGTCCCATCCGAATGACTAGCGTCCAGACCAGACCACCACACCACTAAAAGTCTAGTGGAGAGCGAAAACGTTCTAGTAAGTGTGGGATTCGATCCTGTACACTTAGAATCTCTTGCAGTAACTACAAGGCCACCACTCCACTATGTACAATGACATCTGATGTGATGTGATAGGCTGTGAATGTGTGCAGTAAGGTCGTGGGAGTGAGACAGGACAGCTTAACTCTTTCCATACGAACGGCGAAAGAGACGACGTTAACAGCGTTTCACCCCAGTTACCATCATCAAAATATTGCAAGCGGAAGGCTCTTATACTGAAGAGGTGAATGTTGACAAAGAATACCACAATTCTGACGACGGAAACTAAAGGTTGGGTCATTCAGACACCCACTGGACATCCGAGGGGTCTATGTAGAGGAGAAGAGAGGACTGGCCGTACTGAGTGAGTTAAGCGAAACTCTCGTGTCCTGCTCTGTGTGAAACAAACAAACGCATCCGTTTCATGGTATTACTGGCGATGACTGAGTGCGCCTGACTGTGCCTCTGCGTGTGTGTGTGTGTGTGTGTGTGTGTGTGTGTGAGTGCGTGCGTGCGTGGGTGCGTGCGTGCGTGTGTGTGTGCGTGCGTGCGTGTGTGTGTGTGTATGTGTGTCTGTGTCTGTGTTTGCATGTGTGTGTCTTTCTGTGTGCATGTGTGTGTGTTTGTGTGTGCATATGTGTGTGTGTGTGTGTGTGTGTGTCTGTGTGTGTGTGTGTGTGCATGTGTGTGTGTATGTGTGTGTATGTGTGTGCGTGTGTGCGTGCATGTGTGTGTGTGTGTGCGTGCATGTGTGTGTGTGTGTATGTGTGTGTGTGTATGTGCGTGTGTGTGTGTCTCT
>JAAQRG010301183.1:0-15274 GCA_011634625.1 Babylonia areolata
AAAAAAATCCAAGCTTTTTATGTATTGAGTATAATTTCAAAATGTAATGTTTAAGATGAGAAAGATCAGTTTAAAGCAAATTAAGTCCCCAAGCATTAATTACAGAGTAATTTCCCTTTTTTACTATCTGCACCAAAACGTTTGCAAATAAATAAAACTTCCATGCTTAGCAAAAGAAGTTCCTGTTTGAACCAAAAAAAAAAAAAAAAAAAAAAGATAATAATGACTGCTGTTGTTGTTGGGTCAGAATATCAGATCAAAGTGCCAAGTTTAGAGAATACAAAAAATATAAATATAACAGTAAATGCAGTTTGCATATAATTAGGCTTTATTTTTTATTTTTTTGTGCCCATCCCAGAGGTGCAATATTGTTTTAAACAAGATGACTGAAAAGAACTGAATTTTTCCTATTTTTATGCCTAATTTGGTGTCAACTGACAAAGTATTTGCAGAGAAAATGTCAATGTTAAAGTTTACCATGGACACACACACACACACACACACACACACACACACACACAGACAACCGAACACCGGGTTAAAACATAGACTCACTTTGTTTACACAAGTGAGTCAAAAATGAATCTAATACACAAATCGTTTCGCCACTGGCCTCTCCCCCAACTTTATCCGGTGTGGGGGAGGGACTGGTAAAACCGATTTTTTTGACATGCTGTTTTGAATTTGACAATACTCGCATAATTTGCGTCCGAACGTTTAGATATTTTGCAGACATGTTGGTGATACACTAGGGTTATTGTGCAAAAATGTTCAATAAATTCGGTTTCTCCATCACTGAGAAAATACTTGTCAAAAAGCGGTTAACTTTTTGGGGGGACACCCGATATATAGGATAGGTATGGGTAACTGCGAACAGCGTGTAATTAATTTCGAACGATTCGTATACCGCACCACTTCGAAGCGTTCTTAACGGTTGCATTTCACAATTTAACGTCTGTTTCGACCTTTTCCTGATACCTTAATGAATATCCATTTCAAAGAACCAGTCAAACATCAGCTATTTTTGGTTATTTCCGCGCTATTTCTTCTCTTCGCGCACCACTGCCGACCAAGGTTACAAACACCCTCTCAATATCCGAAAATCAAGGGAAGCAAGTTGCAGGACTTGAACTTCGACACAGTATAGAATAGTTTTATTTGATAGGATATGTTAAATGAGCGTAGCCAGTGCTGGGAGAATTTAAGAAAGCATATTGGTGACAGATCAGAATATCAGTTTTGACAGGAATCTGCAAAATATTGTCGTTTGCAATTTGATCATAATGATAGTTTGACGTGGGTCTATTTGCGAACGATGCTGCATAGTTACTGAGCACGCTCAAAAGGGTGTATTTGTGTGCGGTGTGGGGTGTGTGCGTTTAAATGTCTGTTTGTGTGTTTGTGTGCATGTGCGATCACAACCAACAATACAACAGTCTGGTGCGATGTTCCAATAATATGTTATGTCTAATAAGTTGAAGACCTGCTTCTGTTTTAATTGCCCATAATGTACCCAAAGCCATCGTTCGCAATTAGACTTGCCCGTTCGCATTTACCATCAGGCACCCCTGCTATTTCAAATGTCGACAAACCGTTGAAAAGAATGAGCAGACGAACTTTTTCCTGGTGCAACCAGTTGGCGAAAGCCTTTAAAAACAAAAGAACAACGTTTGATTATCGCACGACATGTTATCTTTACAGTACACACGTTGAGCTGGTCGCTTCGACTGGATCGTTCGCAGTTACCCATACCTACCACACACATATATATATATATATATATTTTTTTTTTTTTTTTTTTTTTTTTTTAATCGCTCACTCAGTGGAGTTTTGTTTTGTTCAATTCAACTTTTTTTTTCTTCACAAGAACAACAATCAGTTCGACATAAGTTAAGCCTTTCTTGTTGATTTCTCAAGAACAGTCTTTTTGCGAGTTTGATCATACAAAGAAACCAATGAATATAATTATGTAAACGCGCTCGCGCGCGCACAAACACACACACACACACACAGACACAAAGACACGGACACAGACAGAGACACAGACACATTTCTCTCTCTCTCTCTCTCTCTCTATTTGGGTGCAATCATATGAGTATCTTCTCTCAGGGGGCATAACAACCACATGAATCTTCTTCTTCTGTGTTCGTGGGCTGCAACTCCCACATTCACTCGTATATACACGAGTGGGCTTTTACGTATATGACCGTTTTTACCCCGCCATGTAGGCAGCCATACTCCGCTTTCGGGGGGGTGCATGCTGGGTATGTACTTGTTTCCATAACCTACCGAACGCTGACATGAATTACAGGATCTTTAACGTGCGTATTTGATCTTTTGCTTGCGTATACACACGAAGGGGGTTCCGGCACTAGCAAGTCTGCACTATGTTGACCTGGGAGATCGGAAAAATCCCCACCCTTTACCCACCAGGCGCCGTCACCGAGATTTGAACCCGGGACCCTCAGATTGAAAGTCCAACGCTTTAACCATTCGGCTATTGCGCCCGTCAACCACATGAATAAAATCGCTATGTGGAGTGATGGCCTAGAGGTAATGCGTCCGCCAAGGAAGCGAGAGAATCTGAGCGCGCTGGTTCGAATCACGGCTCAGCCGCCGATGTTTTCTTCTCCTCCACTAAACCTTGAGTGGTGGTCTGGACGCTAGTCATTCGCATGAGACGATAAACCGAGGTCCCGTGTGCAGCATGCACTCAGCGCACGTAAAAGACCCCACGGCAAAAAAAAAAAAAAAGCGTTGTTCCTGGCAAAATTCTGTAGAAAAATCCACTTCGATAACAAAAACAAAAAACAAACAAATAAAACTGCACGCAGGAAAAAAATACAAAAAAGGGTGTCGCTGTAGTGTAGCGACGCGCTCTCGCTGGGGAGAGCAGCCCGAATTATTTCACACAGAGAAATCTGTTGTGATAAAAGGATAAATTCAATACAATACAAGAGCTTGGTCTCTTACCGAGGATAGGTGTGAATTAAGCGGGTACCCATATCAACCAGTCAACCAATGCTTGCAGGAGATCGTGGAAAGAAAGCTGAACAGCACGGAGCCCGGCTCGGCCACGATCCGCTACATGTATAGGGCACTGAAAAGACACCTGGGCAATCATCACGTGACCCGTTTCCTCCAAGCCGTTCAAGACCAGTTTGAGGACCTGACGTCATTAGGTTCGTCACTGCGTTAGTTGGTGTCACTGTGTTGTGTTGTGTTGTTGTGTCGTGTTGTGTCGTGTTGTTGTGTTGTGTTGTGTTGAAGACCTGACCTCATTAGGTTCGTCACTGTGTTTGTTGACATCACTGTGTCGTGTCGTGTCGTGTCGTGTTCTGTTGTGTTCTTTTGAGGACCTGACGTCATTAGGCTCGTCACTGCGTTAGTTGACATCACTGTGTCGTGTTGTGCTGTGTTGTGTTGTGTTGTGTTGTGTTGTGTTGTGTTGTGTTGTGTTGTTTTGTTTTGCGTTGTGTTGAGGACCTGACGTCAATAAGTTCGACACTGTGTTAGTGGGCATCACTGTGTTGTGTTGTGTTGTGTTGTGTTGTGTTGTGTTGTGTTGTGTTGAGGACCTGACGTCATTAGGTTCGTCACTGTGTTTGTTGACATCACTGTGTCGTGTCGTGTCGTGTTGTGTTGTGTTCTTTTGAGGACCTGAAGTCATTAGGTTCGTCAATGTGTTTGTTGGCATCACTGTGTTGTGTTGTGTTGTGTTGTGTTGTGTTTTTTGTGTTGAGGTGTTGTGTTGTGTCGTGTTGAGGACCTGACGTCATTAGGTTCGTCACTGTGTTTGTTGGCATCACTGTGTTGTGTTGTGCTGTGCTGTGCTGTGCTGCGCTGTGTTGTATTGTACTATGCTGTGCTGTGCTGTGTTGTGCTGTGCTGTGCTGTGCTGTGCTGTGCTGTGTTGTATTGTACTATGCTGTGCTGTGCTGTGCTGTACTGTGCTGTGCTGTGTTGTGTTGTGTTGTGTTGAGGACCTGACGTCATTAGGTTCGTCACTGTGTTTGTTGGCATCACTGTGTTCGTGTTGTGTTGTGTTGTGTTGTTGTGTTGTGTTGTGCTGTGCTGTGTTGTTGTGTTGTGTTGTTGTGTTGTGTCGTGTTGAGGACCTGACGTCATTAGGTTCGTCACTGTGTTTGCTGGCATCACTGTGTTGTGTTGTGTTGTGCTGTGTTGTATTGTACTATGCTGTGCTGTGTTGTGCTGTGCTGTGCTGTGCTGTGCTGTGCTGTGCTGTGTTGTGTTGTGTTGTGTTGAGGACCTGACGTCATTAGGTTCGTCACTGTGTTTGTTGGCATCACTGTGTTCGTGTTGTGTTGTGTTGTGCTGTACTGAAATTCAATGTAGTGTATAGTATTGTATTGTGTTGTGTTGTATTGTATTTGTTGTGTTGTGTGGTGTTGTACTGAATTGCATTGTATTGTATTGTGTTGTATTGTATTTTTGTGTTGTCTTGTGCTGTTTTGAATTGCAGTGTAGTGTATCGTATTGCATTGTATTGTATTGTGTTGTATTGTATTTTTGTGTTGTCTTGTGCTGTTTTGAATTGCAGTGTAGTGTATCGTATTGTACTGTATTGTATTGTGTTGTGTTGTATTTTTGTGTTGTCTTGTGTTGTTTTGAATTGCAGTGTAGTGTATCGTATTGTACTGTATTGTATTGTGTTGTATTGTATTTGTTGTATTGTATTGTATTTGTTGTGATGTGTTGTGTTGAAGTGCAGTGTAGTGTACCGTATTGTAATGTGTATTGTATTGTTTTTGTTGTGCTGTGTTGTATTGGACTGCAGTGTAGCATATTGTATTGTATTGTGTATTGTGTGGTGTTGTATTATATTTGTTGTGTTGTGTTGTGTTGTATTGAATTGCATTTGTTGTGTTGTGTTGTGTTGTATTGAATTGCAATGTAGTGTATCGTATTGTACTCTGTTGTATTGTATTGTATTTGTTGTGTTGTGTTGTGTTGTGATGTGTTGTGTTGAATTGCAGTGTAGTGTACCGTATTGTAATGTGTATTGTTGTATTGTATTGTATTTGTTGTGCTGTGTTGTATTGGACTGCAGTGTAGTGTATCATATTGTATTGTATTGTATTGTATTGTATTGTATTGTGCGGTGTTGTATTATATTTGTTGTGTTGTGTTGTATTGAGTTGCATTTGTTGTGTTGTGTTGTATTGAATTGCAATGTAGTGTATCGTAGTGTACTCTGTTGTATTGTATTGTATTGTATTGCATTTGTTGTGTTGTGTTGTGTTGTGTTGTGTTGTATTGAATTGCTGTGTAGTGTATCGTATTGTACTGTATTGTGTTGTATTGTATTGTATTTGCTGTGTTGTCTTGTTTTCTACACATCACAGGGGGAGATCCCCAGCTATTTTTAGACGCCATATTTGCACTCTAAATTGACTGGCGGTGAAAGGGTTAAAAAACTTTTGTTTTAACCCCTTCCCGGCCCCAGAGCTCCTTTCGCATTGTGCCGCAAGGCCGATGTACATTAAACCATTTCTTAGCTCGCTCTCTCTCTCTTTCTCTCGCTCTCTCTCTTTCTCCCTCTCTCTCTTTCTGTCTCTCTCTATCTCTCTCTCTCTTTATCTCTCTCTCTCTCTCTATCTCTCTCTCTCTCCGCCCCCCCCCCCGCCCCCACCCAGTGCGTGAATGTGTATGTGATTTTGTTTGTGGTCTATGGATAATATCTTCCCTCGCCCCACCCGGCCCCCCCCCCTCCCCATTTTTTTCTTCTTCTCGATTTAGTACTTTGATTATTTTTTCTTGTGCTTGATATTTGCGTTTGTGTGTGTCTTTCTTTTTTCTTTCTTTTTTTTTAAATTTTGATTTAATTTTTATATGTCCAGAGCTGGGTGGAAAAAAAAAGCATGTGTACTTGCTTATCTTATTACTCTGGTAAAATGAAATTTCGTTTCGTTTCGTTTCGTCTCGTCTCTCTCTCTCTCTCTCTCTCTCTCTCTCTCTCTCTCTCTCTCTCTCTCTCTCTCTCTCTCACACACACACACACACAGATGAATGAAAGGATTTATTATGTGTTGGGTGGCCTGTTGGTTAGTATCTTTTTTTCTTTTCTTTTTTTTCAAAGAAGGAACTTTGTCATGTTTCATTATCAATTTTGCTTTCACCATTTCATTCGTTTATTATAATATTTATGGGTGTTTATATATATATATATATATATATATATATATATATATATATATATATATATAATTGAAAGTATGTTGATGCATTCACCCATGTCATAAGGACCTCATGGCCAATGACATTAAAGTGTAAAGCGTCTCTCTCTTTCTCTCTCTCATTTGTTTGCTTTAACCCTTTCACCGCCAGTCAATTTAGAGTACAAAATTCCCTTGTGGTATGAACACAGACAAGACAGTGGCTAAGAACAGCTGGGGATTCCCCCTGCGAGGTATAGAAAATATGGCCTATCCTACCACTGAACATTAAGAGCAGTAGGTTCATGGATAACATACCAATGAATGGTCATCTTTCAGTGACATGGGTCCTCTACCACGCCTGTGCATAAATGCGAGCTTGGCGGTGAAAGGGTTAAACACGGATGATCCAGACTGTGGGAGCAAAATGTAGGGACATTACAGGGACTTTTAAGGACTTAAACCCAGACATTACTGGGACAACCCCCCGTTACACACAACAGGTTTACATCAAAACCAACTCATCTGAACAATGCCCAAATGTCTGTTCTCCAACACAGGCGTTATAATCAATGTACAGCAAGTTCTTTACGGCCCAGCACTCGGCTTATATCACAGATTGACGTAAGTTTACATTTGGGCCAACAGCAAAGTGAGAGCTGTATTATCAATGGTTTCTCCAGTCAATGGGAAATCATTTACAGCTTAGTCTTTTGTGAAGGACTATGACTCTCAAACTAGGAGGTAAAACTGCACTGGCTCTTAGTGCTGCAGCCTTGGGGGGTTAGTTGGCCTTTGGGAACCATTCCAACGCCGACTGTCCTAAAACCCTCTTGGCTGAGAGAATGGGGATGTAACTTGGGCAAGACACTCTCCACTATAATCAAATTCTAGCCCAAATAGTCGGAACAGCAGTTGCCTCCTCTGTTGTTCTGATGGTCATAGTCGGACACGGCTTACTATCATATACAGCAAGTTCTTTAGGTTGTATTCTGCCACTTCTATTTGTTGATCTGGTCTCGACAGAACACTGTCTATGCACATCACGTCATTCTGATCACTATGTCTTGTTCTTCGTGAAAAGTTGATAGAAGTGACTGCATTTAATACACATTATTTTATCTAAAAAAAAAAAACACCAAAAAAACATCACAATGCACATGCAATGGACGACAAGAAAGTTTTAACTAGAAATCATTTTTGTAAAGTAGCTATATTTCCAAACGCTAAATGCGCGACGGGTGTCTTTGCTGGCTGAAATTTAACCATCGTAGCATCGGTTTTTAAGCAAAGTTGAAGTAAGAACTATGCAGCTGACAAACAGAAAATGAAAAGCAAGCATGCGATGGGGTGGGGAAAAAATGGTCCATCAATGCAAAATGAATTTGGAATTGTTTGTGTTAATGTTTTTTCCTATTATTTTCTTGTTCCGTGGTTTCTTGTTTGCTGTCGTTTTTTTCTTTTCAAAAACGAAGACTTTTAAAAAAAAATGTCTACGAGTTCCAGAATACCATGATCAGTAACCAGTGGGTAGAGATGCTTCATTGTCTCTGACTGGACAAAAAAGGAAAAAAACACCCACGTGTTTTGCTCGATACTGCGGTATACACTTATATTGTCAGCATTGTTCTTCGTTGAAATCTTCTTTTTTTTTTTCTTTTTATCTTCCCCACCCCTTTATTATTGTTATCATTATCACTATTATTTGATAATGGGCTCCGGTACTAAACTGGAGTGTTCACATTACAGACTGTAACCAGAGTCGGACAAATAAACTAAGAATGAAAGAAAGATCACACACCGCCTGAACAGTACATATCTTGAACCGTTCTGTTCGGATGAAACCATAAACCGAAGCCCCGTGTGTAGCATGTACTTAATAATAATAATAATAATAATGAATATTGTGGACGCCCTATCTCCGGAGAGCCCAGGAGCGTTTACAAAATAATACAATAACACATACATCCATTGATGCAGATACACTTCACATAACATTCATTTGCCTACATGCATCACAAAATAAACAGGTCACACACACACACACACACACACACACACACACACACACACACACACACACACACCAGGCATTCATACAGCACCATTCCTCTCTCCACCCACCAACAATCGCAGACAGACACACAGGGTGGGAAAACTAATCGTAACAACCGTGGAAAAGGTGAGTTTTTGAGAGCTGATTTGAATAAGGACAAAGACTGAGCGTGTCGGACAGAATAAGGAGTTTGTTTCAGATGACAGGTCCAATGAAACTTAGCGCACGGAAAAGAACCCACGGCAACAAAAGGTTTGTGCCTGGCAAAATCCTGTAGGAAAAACAAATACACTTGCAGACGGAACAAAAAGTGGGTGCCGCTGCACTGTAGTGACGCGCTCTCCCTGGGGAGAGCAGCCCGAATTTCACACCAAGAAATCTGTTGTGATAAAGCGTAATACAATGTACAATACACCAACAAAATATACACAGGATACAGTACCTCTGCTGAGCAGATTGGTACCGCTGGCAGCAGAGCTTTTCCTGCCAGGTTGGTTCTGGCGCTGCTGTTTCTGGAGGGAAGAGCGACGGGGATTCATCGTGGTTCTAGGAAACAGCATCGCTGAGTTTGTGTGTCTTTCCTGAAAGCAAAAGTAGCGTCCCAAAAGAACGAACCAAATCAGAAACAGAATAGATAAATCAATGAATTTTTTTTTCATTTTTTTTCAGGGTAAACCGTCTAGAAAAAAGTGTTTTTTTTCTTAAAAAAAAAAAAAAATCCAGCCCTCAAAAAAAGAAAAAAAAGGGGGGGGAGGGGGAACGTAGAAGTGAACAACTTTCGCTTTCTGAACGACGTTTCAATGCGTTCGAACAAATCCATACACGCTAGGGCACATCCATTTAGCAGATGCCTGACAGCAGCATAACCCAACGCGCTTGTCAGGCCTCTGAGTGCATGCTTATCATACATTTGTCTACCTATCTGAGTGGAGTCCTTCAACATAATTTTGCCAGAGGACACCATTTATGTTGCCATGGGTTCTTATATTTTTTTTTCAGTGCGCCGAGTGTGTGCTGCACACGGGGCTCCGGTTTATTGTCTGATCCGAACGACTACACGCTCAGTTGGATGTTTCCAGTCAAACTTGGGAGAAAGGGCGAGAGCGGGATTCGAACCAACACTCTCTCGCCTCTTTACCGAGGGGAGGCCTGTTGTGCAAATGGCGATAAATTATTATACTTGTATACACGGTTGAGTTTGGTATCTAACCGAAGATCGGCGCTGTATAAGTATTGATAATGCTACTGCTACTACTACTAATACTATTTGTATTACTCATTTTTGTCACAAGATATTTCTCTGTGTGAAATTCGGGCTGCTCTCCCCAGGGAGAACGCGTCGCTACACTAACAGCGCAACCCATTTTTGTTTTTGCCTGCAGTTTTATTTGTTTTTCCTATCGAAGTGGATTTGTCTACAGATTTTTGACAGAAACAACCCTTTTGTAGCCGTGGGTTCTTTTACGTGCGCTAAGTGCATGCTGCACACGAGACCTCGGTTTATCGTCTCATCCGAATGACTAGCGTCCAGACCACCCCTCAAGGTCTAGAGGTGTGGAAGAAAATACTGGCGACTGCCGGTGTGGTTCGAACCAGTGCGCTAAGATTCTCTCGCTTCCGAGGCGGACGCGTTACCTCTAGGCCATCACTCCACACAACTGCTGCTACTAATGATGATGATGAGGATGATATTGATGAGGATGATGATAACAACAACAACAACAACAACAAAACAACAATAATAATAATAATAATAATAATAATAATAATAATAACGGGATGAGAGAACCTTTACCAAGGGAGTGTTCACCCACCACACAGGTATCCCCCTGCCGGCTGGCGGTCCGGAAGGGAATGCGGCGCATGCGCAGTACCAAGCGCAGCACCAGCCTGTCACCCCGCTCCCAGCACGTGACTTCCGCCCACGTCAGCACCTCCCCCACCTTCACCACCCTGGGCACACGGAGCAAGGCCCTGCAACACACACAGCGCCTGAGACATCGCCGAGGTTTTCATATCCTGATCCCTCAAAATGCGTCCAACACGTCCCTGTCAGTTTCCTTCCCCCTCCCCCTCCCCGCACGCCCCATTACACCCCCGTGCATCCCTCCCAGCCCTTTGACCCTCACGGCTACGTGAAGGGGGACCACCCTTCCATGCCCAGCGGCTGCGGGAAGAGCAGTCACGCCACTTCCGGGTTTCACTCGGCGCAGGGCGGCTTTCCGCAGTCTGCAGAGAGCTGTGAGGGTGCGGGGGGCGGGGCGCTGCAGCGTCTGTTGAGATCCGAGGCCCGGGAAGGGGGTGGTGGAAGGGGAGTGATTCCTCCTCCCGGCTCACGGCCTTGCGGGTCTTTTGACGAGGGCATCACCGTGCAGGAGATCCTGGCTAACATCTCCAGGAACAACGCGGCGTCTGCGCCACTGCCACACCATCGCTCACAGTCAATGCCGGTTCGATCGTCCGAGTCAGTGCCAGTGACGGACAGCTCCGCTCTGGTTCCCATCAGACTGGGTGAAGGGGCCGTCTCTGCTGGTGGTGGGCGCTTTGCTCCTGTGGGGTCCGGGCTTCAGCCGACGTGTGGAAGAGCCGCGGAGGACGGAATCAGCTCCAACTGTGGGCGCCGCGAGCCTGCCGACCTGGCTCTGAACATCATGGAGTCTGTGGAGAATAACGCTTTTGCTGACACCACCGAGCACGGCGGAAATATTTCTCTACAAGGTGACACGTCACAGGGCTTGACGGGTCATCCGTCTGCACAGGGCGCTGGACATCTTGCCAGTCTCTCACAGGGCCGCTCCAACGTTCAGACAGACGGAGACCTGTCCGCTGAAGACGTTCAGCCGGAGCAGCCAGAAGACCCAGCAAGGCACAACGGCGGCGATTGTGGAGGGGCGGGTCTTGGCTCACAGTTCACTGTTCCCACAGTGGGCAGGACGGCAGCTGCTACCAACATCATCATCAAAAAGATTGTTGTGTACGGGGAAGGAAATCATGTGAATTTCTCAGATCAGAATGTCATTGAAACAATATTTTCGTCCGGCCGTGGAAGCCATGACGACCATCCACCGGTGATATTGAACTCGGAAGGACAGCTCACAGGGGCCATGCCGAATGCAGGACCAGCACAGAATTCTCAACAGAGTTCCGACAGGACAGAGCACCTCCAGGGTCACCAGAACACATCTCACCACACAGCCTGCCAGCAGACTCACCTTCAGAGGGAACCGCAGCACCTGACGGGGTCTGCAGGCAGTTTGGAGAACGTGGGGGACACCGCCATAAAGCAGCCCACCAGGGACCTCTCTGACAACTGTGACCATCCCCAGACCCGACCCAAGGAACCGTCACAGCACCAAGGAAGTTCCACACAACTCCGGCAGTGTCCCTACACGTCAGGTCTGTCCACGTTCTGCTATTCTGATTACATTCTCCACCACGACACCCAGGTAAAGATGGAACGACGAAACCAGACTGAACCAGCTGAAGGCACGATGTCTCACCTGACAGAAAGCCATGGCGGTTCAAACTGCTTTCAAACCCAAGACACCCAGGTAAAGATGGAACGGCGAAACCAGACTGAGGACGGTACGGCGTCTCGCATGATAGAAACCAATGGTGGTTCAACTTGTGATCAAACCTATGACAACCAGGTAAATTTGGAAAGACGAAACCAGCCAGAGCCAGAGCCAGAGCCAGAGCCAGAGCCAGAGCAATGCATGACGCCACACGTCACAGAAAGCCATGGTGGTTCAACGCGTGATGGAACCCAAGACCGAGCCGTCAGAGGGACGGGACAGGAGGCCTACCACCCTGGACAGGGGTCCTCATCCCTCAGCCACGTCCCGTGCTCCAGTGACTTCAGCAGCCAGCAGGACCCGAGCATGCCGATGTTCGCCATGTCCAAACCCGGCGTTCTTCTCGGCCCTGAGGAGCTGCAGAGGTTTGAGGCTCAGAGGGACGCCAGTGTGGAGATACCAGCTTGCAGTGCCCTTCCTGCATTCAGCACCCTCATCTCCGAGACTGGCTGCCACGACGAGGAAGAAGAGTCTGACACTGCAGCAGATGAATAGACCGGAAGGAGCTCTGGGGGACCACCACCACCTGCTGCACTGCGGAGGACAGCGGACTTTGCGCTGCAAACCGGATTGACCATCTGACAGCATGGCCCGGGGCACGCAGAAGAACAGGAAGATCGGAAAGTGGTCCAGCCTGCTTCTTCTCGGTCTGTCAGACAGCGGGCGTGTGTACCTATTGAACATTTATTCAGATTCAACACATGAATGCCGTAACTTTTTTTCTCCTCTCTTTTTGGAGAAACTGAAAATCACATCTGATAAACAGCACTAAACCCATTGCACATTTTCAGATTCCAGCACATGAACGATTCCAATGTTTGCGAATTTGCAAATGGCAGCACTGATAAATCAATAGCATTCTACGTTTGACACATGATAGATGAACAAAAGTCGTGACGAAACCAAACGTATACATGGATGTGAATATGTTGATTCATTATTGTTCCTTCTGAGTATGACATATGGTGCAGAGACGGCCATTTATACAGTGTCACAAGCTGCAGTCTGCATCAAATCTAAGCGTTGCTGCTTGACCAGAATTAAAAGAGGTCAGTTACAATCTGCGTTTGAATTGTGTAGGGACGTGTGTCTCCGTGCAACCTTCTTCTTCTCCTTCTTCTCCGTCAACTCTGTGAAGAGTCAGTGGGGCACTGTACAGAAGAACTGTTCACCAGATTCCTCCAGGTCTGTTGGTTGTGTGTCAAAGCCTGGGTCTCTGCAAATGGTTTTACCTGTCCATTCTGCAATGTTATCAGTTCATGGGTCTCTCCACCACCACAACCCCCGGCCCTCTCACCCCCCCTCTCCAGTTCCTTGGAGAACTGATTTAGCAAGTGCATTGGATCCAAGGACCTAGAATGATAGTGCCAGGCTGCCAAGGACCTAGAGAAGGACCTGGAGTGATATTGCCAGGCTTTTAATTTGACACGACTGTCAACGGGAGTTTCCACACGACTGTTAACAGGAGTGTTCATAATTACCTGGTAAAAATAATAACCAAAAGCCTTATCTACCACTTGTGAAATTCTACCCTGTGAGAGGGCACCTCTTCAGAATCACGGTGTGAGTGTACGTGCTAGGTGTCGGAGCCAATCAGTACAGTGTCTAACTCGTCTGGTGACTGGTCGCCTACTTCACAGCTCGCGTCAGTTTCTGTTGATGCGATGCGAGTTTTTATTTCGTAGTCTTCGTGTGACTGATTTCGGTTTCAACTCTCCAACATGGCCACTCCCTGCCCCTTCAGACAAACACTTTGACGATCTTTTGTCAGAACTGTGCATGGAAACACATATCAGACGTCATTCCGATTCGATGATAGTCGGACTGACTGCTTACTTGAACAGGTACCACCTTGCTAAGACATTCCTGCAAAGGCACGGCGTAAGGAAGGAGAAGGAGAGGCAGACAGAAAAAAGAGAGAGAGAGAGATTGGAGGACACACATCCCAGAATGGACAGTAGGCCTGAGACTGAACCACGCCCTGATGAGAGACAAGGAAGAGGGAGAGATGGAGAGAGATGGTTGTAGGTCATCAGTCTCAGACCGCTACGGTAGTAGTAGTAGTAGTAGTAGTAGCAGCAGAAATCGTAGTAGTAGTAGTCGTAGAAGAAGAAGAAGAACTCACTCAGAACTGTTTTAACTCTTTCCATACGAACGGCGAAAGAGACGACGTTAACAGCGTTTCACCCCAATTACCATCATCAAAATATTGCAAGGGGAAGGCTCTTATACTGAATACATGAATGTTGACAAAGATACCACAATTCTGACGATGGAAGCTAAAGTTTGGGTCATTCAGACACCCACTGGACATCCGAGGGGTCTGTGTAGAGGAGAAGAGAGGACTGGCCGTACTGAGTGAGTTAATGTAAGGCCACCGACCTCTATACATATGAACGCACGTGTTATACACACACACATATGAAAACCCAACCTTGAGTTGGATGAACAACAAAATGTTGGAAAGAATAAACTGATAATGCAACAAAACTAAATAAAAAGCTTAGGGTAATTGAGGAACATGTCTTTCATCCAAGACTGAGCGCTTTCTGCTATCTGTTATAACGCATAAAACACAAACATTGCTACATCTCTTGACACGACGCTGTTGACATTTTGAAGTAAGTGGGTTAATATGGGAATCCTTAAATTTTGTATAAGTATTTCATTCTCAGAATATCGTATTGTGGACAAATTGCCAGTACATGAATTTCGTTTTCGTACCCTCCACAAAAACTACAACTCTCATTAACTTTACGTTCGTTTACTCCAAATCTGAATATTAATGAAAGACGATCTGAATTTGGAAATGGTAAGATCAAATAAATAGATATTTTTCTGGCTGCAACAATGATTTAAAGGAACGGCATGTTTCAGAACGATTACTACTATACAGTTTGTTTGACCAGTCTTGTTTTATAACAGTCCACCATACGTTGTTTAAATGTTCAGAAGAAAAAGCGGAAGACCAGACGATTAACTCACGAAAGCGGGTTTCGTTGGAGAAGAAATACAACGGTTGCTCAGTCCAGCTCTGCTGTATATGTCGGTGTATTCCACTGAATGAAAACGATGTCAGTATGGCCAGGTCACAAGATTCAATGGCTTTGCTACAGCAATACTCCCACACTCCTGGGAGTGATTGGTATTAGCATAAAAGAAAAGAAAAAAAAAAGGAAAGAAAAAAATTTTACGTTGGGTAGGGGGGAGGTTGGAAGTCGGACGGGGAAAGGAGGAAATAAACAGGATCTGGCACTGCATAATGCTGTGTGTGTGTGTGTGTGTGTGTGTGTGTGTGTGTGTGTGAGTGTGTGTGTGTGTTTGTTTGCGTGCGCGCGCGTGGTTGTTGTTGTTGTTGTTTTGCGTGTGTATGTGTGTGAGTGTGTGTGTGCGTACGTGCGTGCATGCGTGCGTGTGTGTGCGTGCCTGCGTGCGTGTGTGTGTGTGTTTGTGTTTGCGTGCGCGCG
>JAAQRG010301197.1:0-15249 GCA_011634625.1 Babylonia areolata
CAACAGAAAAACAGGACAGTACTTTCAACACCACTGACTGTTGAAAACACACAACAGAAAAACAGGACAGTACTTTCAACACCACTGACTGACAAACACACAACAGAAAAACAGGACAGTACTTTCAACACCACTGACTGACAAACATCACAACAGAAAAACAGGACAGTACTTTCAACACCACTGACTGTTGAAAACACACAACAGAAAAACAGGACAGTACTTTCAACACCACTGACTGACAAACATCACAACAGAAAAACAGGACAGTACTTTCAACACCACTGACTGACAAACATCACAACAAAGACAGGCCAGTAGTAACGACGACAGCACTGACGGTGATGAATCGATCCACGTTCTCCTTCCCCTTCTCAGCCTCTCCAGCCACCAGCATGAGTCGACTCTGCAGGTCCAGCAGTTCTTCGTAGGTGTACTCGCGCGGGGGCGTGTCCATCTGTCTGTCCTCATTGTTCAGGGTGGCTGGGTCAGCCTCCTCCGACACCTTCAGCTGGATCACACTGGGAAGAGTCTGGAAGGCAATGGGCCGTGGCTTTTCACTGGTTGTTTGGCTGTGTCTTGTTTTGGACTCCCTATTACCCTCTCTTTACTTTGTTGTTGTTGTTGTTGTTGTTGTTGTCACAATAAATTTCTCTGTGTGAAATTCAGGCTGCTCTCCCCAGGAAGAGTGCATCTCTACACTGACAGCGCCACCAATTTTTTTTGTATTTTTTCCTCCCTGCAGTTTTTAACTTGTTTTCCGAACTAAGTGGATTTTTCAACAGAATTTAGCCACAGAGAAACCTTTTGTTTCCATGGGATCTTTAACATGCACTAAGTGGATACTGCACTTGGGACCTGGGTTTATCATCTCATCTGAATGACTGGCATCCAGACCACCACTCAAGGTCTAGTGGAGGGGGAGAAAATACTGGTGACTGTTCCAGGATTTGAACCAGAGCGCTCAGATTCTCTTGCTTCCGTGGTGGACGCGTTACCTCTAGGCCATCACTCCACTTTTCATCTGGTCTGATTATTATGTGTAATTCTCTTCCATGGCTTAAATATTCATTTCAAATTCCACCCTTCGTCTACCCGGTTTCCCCCCCAACCCATCATTCATCCTCCTCTCCTTCTTCTCCTGAATGATAGCACTCACATGTAAAAATTGATACTCTTAACAAAATGTCCACAAATCACCAGAATGTGTGACCGGACATTGAACAAACTTCATCACCATCTTCCATGACTTTGTTGCTTTTCTTATATATCTTTCAACTTGTATCATTTGAACATGTCTGACTGTACTGTGCTTATTCTGATGTCTTATGTAATGTGCTTTGAACCTTTTATTTTATTTTTTTTATTATTATTGTTCTTCTTCTTATTATTATTATCATTATTATTGTTATTATTATCATTATTATTATTATCACTACTATTGTTATCATTATTATTATCATCATGTCTTCACTGCACTGATTAACACTTTTCTTCATGGAAACATGCATTGTTATTATCATTATTACTATTATTATCATTATTATTATTATTGTTAATTATCATCGATCGTCGACTACAATGTTGATACCGGAAGTATATACTGGAAGTGGTAAAGTAAGGGAGAGAACCATAGAGGCATAGCAACTGATGATGGCGGTTGTAAACGATGTGTTCGAGCAACATGGTGTTGTAGTCTAATGTCAGTAGCTGACCAAGTCAAAGTGGCAATTTGTTTTATAGTGAACAGTTAATAGGACATAGTAGTGCAACAGATTTTCAATTATCATTATTATTACAAGTAGTAGTAGTAGTAGTATCATTATCATGTCTTCAATGCGCTGATAATCACTTTTCTTCAAGGAAACATGCACTCGCAGGCCATTCTATCAGGCTGACATTTAATCATCAAACCTATCATCCAAACCAAGTCGCCTTCTGAGTTAAGTGAAACAACACCTATAAAATTTGTAGGGTTCTGCTTTGCCTAATCTTTACCACAAAGAGGAAGAGATTATTCACAAACTTTTTATATCATTTGTAACAGTAAAACGATACAAATGACATGTGCTACACATTTCATTTGCAATTCAAACTATTTAAACAACAGACAACAAGCACACTCTGACCATTCTCTGCTTGTTTCCTCTGCCGATGCGGAACACGCCTCGCTCGTTGATGCTGCCGACTTGAGACAGGCATGTCTTCTCCACAGAACCGAGGGACTTCTCTACAGACTTGAACCAGTCCAGATACCTGCTGGAGTCCGTCTGTAAGTGCAAAAAGATTTCAGTCAACAAATGAATAACTACGACAACAAGAATCCATTTTAACCTTCTGACTGCTGAGCCTTGGTCAAAGGAGACCAGAGGGGCCGCGCCACAGGCGACATTAGTCGACATCGAGGGTCATGTTGATAAGACCAGAGGGGCCGCGCCACAGGCGACTTTAGTCGACATCGAGGGTCATGTTGATAAGACCAGAGGGGCCGCGCCACAGGCGACTTTAGTCGACACTGAGAGTCATGTTGATAAGACCAGAGGGGCCGCGCCACAGGCGACTTTAGTCGACACTGAGGGTCATGTTGATAAGACCAGAGGGGCCGCGCCACAGGCGACTTTAGTCGACACTGAGGGTCATGTTGATAAGACCAGAGGGGCAGCGCCACAGGCGACTTTAGTCGACACTGAGGGTCATGTTGATAAGACCAGAGGGGCCGCGCCACAGGCGACTTTAGTCGACACTGAGGGTCATGTTGATAAGACCAAAGGGGCAGCGCCACAGGCGACTTTAGTCGACACTGAGGGTCATGTTGATAAGACCAGAGGGGCAGCGCCACAGGCGACTTTAGTCGACACTGAGGGTCATGTTGATAAGACCAGAGGGGCCGCGCCACAGGCGACTTTAGTCAACATCGAGGGGTCATGTTGATAAGACCATTTTTCACATTCCGACAAAACTCAGCTGCAACCAGCTTCCCGCCAACAGAACAATGACTGACCTTTACCCCCTGACCCAGTTTGAAGTGAACAAGTCCACTGTGTTGTTTTGACATGAACCGAGGCCTGTGACTGAGAGCATCATTTCTGAAATACATGGTGTTGGGGGGGAGTGGTTTTCACATAGCAACTTGGCAGTGAAAGAGTCAAGTACACTAACTTTTTGTGTAGTCCTAAGCAGTGTGGTTCTGATAAATAACTGTCATGAAATCAATCCCAAGAGGAACAGGTCCAAGTAGGGAATAGTGACTGACATCCTGACCTGTCAGCTCTGTCTTATCCCAGTAAGGTGACCATCCTTCAACAATGAGCTTATGCATCAGCACTCGAAGAGTTAAAATAATAATAGAAATAATAATAATAATAATAATAATAATAATAATAATAATTAAAAGAAAGAAACTAATATGAAAAGCATGGCCAACCCAAAGATTTCAAATACTTCTGACTGACAACATCCAGATCATTCAAACACTAAAATGAGTTTATTCACTGATGACAGCAGAGCCATACTGGACTCCCCATGAATGAAACGGACTGACTCTGTCACATCACTCAATTATATGCAGCTTTACTTAGGTCGTAGAATACATTGCAGTGTGAGGCAGTTGACGCTGCATTGAAAGACATGGACACATCATCAAAACAAGGCTGCAAGCTTTCATTCAGATACACAGACATCAATTTCTCAACCCATAAACTGGGTGCAGTGTCAGCACAATACAGTGATCCATTCACACTGACCCGTTTCATTTATGAGATAAATCATTTGTGATGAATGTGTGTTGAAAAACAAAATAGAATTCAGCCCAGGAACACTAACAACTTCCTGTTTCCCAGTTTCATCTGTTTTGTCACCGACATTCAAAAATAACTTGTGCAAATCCAAACTTCGTGTTTTCCTCAAAATTCTGACAGTAAAAAAAATAATACATTTTTTTTAAAGAAGAAAAAGAATGGGACACTTGCCAGTTTCTGTGGAAGAGAGGGATCGGCCTTGACGTTTCTGAACACAAGTTCACACTGCTGCAGCAAGTGCCGACAGCCTTCACCTTTCTCCATGAAGATGAGGGGAGCGTAGCCAATGGTGGCTGCATGAAAGCAGCTGACTCGTGCGATGGCCCACGGCAACTCCCCGGCAGATATGTAGGCCAGGTCCACAAACACCGTCAGCTCCTTCACTCCATCTGGTGAATCATGACACCATATCTCACTGATTGCCCAGGAGTTTTTGATTAAATGGCTACCCCATTTGGATTTAGTGATGGAACATGGATTTAGCTAATCTTACACAGAGCCAGAAGCTGGTTTGATTGGTTTGTTGTGGTTCAGATGTTCCCTGTGAGTCATGAGATCTGGCCGTTCAGGTGTGCTGTGAACTGAGAATCAAAATGTCATGTTCTATGATCTGTGTTATTCCATGGTTTTTGTTTGTTTGTTTGTTTTTTGTTGTTGTTAATGTTGTGTGTGTGTGTGTGTGTGTGTGTGTGTGTGTGTGCGTGTGTGTTTGTTGTTTGTTTTTTTCCCTTCTTTCTTTGTTTATATTCTATTTTGCTTGTTGCCAGAGTTATTTGTTTGTTCACTAAAAACACCCTTGCAAACTGTCACCATACTGTACAAGTATATGTATTACCTTTGTTGCTAAAAGTGTTGTAAATTGTCATTCTGCTTTACTGATGTGGCATTCAATGTGAACTTGTTATGGAGACGATGTTGTAGAGAAAATATAACCTTCTGTACAAGGGAGAAAAAAAAAAACATATATATACATATATTTCGCTGTATGCAAGATGCTTAGGATTGCAAGGCGTACACTCCAAACTAAACCAAAGAAAAAGTATCTGAGCAATACACACCGGTGCAGGATGTAATAATGCACACATCAAAATCATAAACAAAAGTGAAACAGGTCAAAATTCAAAGAAGCACAGCAAACTTTCAATCTAGGAGAAGCATGACAAGCTGCATCCATCCATTTACTCAAGTTTCCATCATTCATTCGACGCTTTCAAACACCAAGAAGCCATTAACTGTGACTCCCTGGAATCACACTGACAAACGTGGAGTTCAAGTTGAGCACTGATGGGTCAGCTGACGTCACTGCCTTGTCATGTGGTTGCATCTCCAGCCAAAGTTGATGTCACAACCCCTCCACTCTCTCCACACACACACACACACACATACATACACATACACACACACACACACACACACACACACACACCATCCCACCCACCCACCACACACACACACGAACCCACCAATCCACCCATCAACTCCTTCACCCACCCATCCCTCGCCACACACACACACACACATTTGACGGAATACCTTTCATTTTCTCTTTCAGCCAGGCCACAAACTCCAGGCAGCGTGGGTTGAGGAACTCCTCCAGACACCTGACATCCTGGGGCGTCACATGCTCCAGTTGTTTACACAGACGGAGCACCGATCGGTCCACTTTGTTCATGGGCAGATTTTTGTCATGGCTCTGTGAATAGGACACACACTTCCTTATGGTAAGGATCTTAGGTTTCTACCTTTTTCTTTAATCCAAAATGTCAATCAAAAGTTGACTCATCAATGAAGCAGTTGTAGCTTTCTTTTCTTCCTGCTTTTGCTCATTTTCTATAGACGCTGTTTTTCTTAAAAATGGAGTGGGGGAGAAACAGTTAAACCACTTTACAAATGATCATAACCTTAGAGAGACATACAGGATGTCCTCATACCAACTGGCTGTAAAAAAAAAGAAAGTTATCAAGGGACCTAACCCTTCCACAAGTCGTAAACACTGTTTGGCATATTGCTTGGATCTTTATGTAATACAAGCAAACTAATTGTGTATGTAAGCAGGGGTGAGTGGGGGTGGGGTTAAACAACAATATAAACCACTTTGTTTGTTTTGCTTTCTTTTTATTAGAAGCAACAAGCCAGGCCATCAACAAAATTAGAATGCCAAATATCAACCAATCACACATGAACGACAAAATCAAATGATCCAGAACCTGGACAGAAATTGTGGGAAGCTAAAATTATGTTTAACTCATTCTGCTCCAGGTATGTGTTAACTTGTACCATGATTATTTCCCCTGTGGACCCAGTACAAGTATTCAAGTACCAAGACACTATCCTAACTTCATTTGGTTTTTGTTTGATACAGCTGGCATTCTTTACTGAACCATTTACAGATTCTGGAAATATAAGAACGAAACTTTGTCTAACCAATTAAATCAACAATTCTCCATTGATCTTCGCTGTTTTTGTGAACCACCCTCTTTTTTTTTTTCTTTTTTTTTACTGCAGCTGTCCCATATAGTGCTGATCCTGAGGAGTTGCAGCAGGCCTGTAGTGTGGGGTAGGAGTTCAATCAAAGGTACAGGTACATGCCAGATAGACAAGCGTGCACACCTCTGTGTGAGAGCCTCTGTGTAGGAGTTCAATCAAAGGTACAGGTACATGCCAGATAGACAAGCGTGCACACCCCTGTGTGAGAGCCTCTGTGTAGGAGTTCAATCAAAGGTACAGGTACATGCCAGATAGACAAGCGTGCACACCCCTGTGTGACAGCCTCTGTGTAGGAGTTCAATCAAAGGTACAGGTACATGCCAGATAGACAAGCGTGCACACCCCTGTGTGACAGCCTCTGTGTAGGAGTTCAATCAAAGGTACAGGTACATGCCAGATAGACAAGCGTGCACACCCCTGTGTGACAGCCTCTGTGTAGGAGTTCAATCAAAGGTACAGGTACATGCCAGATAGACAAGCGTGCACACCCCTGTGTGACAGCCTCTGTGTAGGAGTTCAATCAAAGGTACAGGTACATGCCAGATAGACAAGCGTGCACACCCCTGTGTGACAGCCTCTGTGTAGGAGTTCAATCAAAGGTACAGGTACATGCCAGATAGACAAGCGTGCACACCCCTGTGTGACAGCCTCTGTGTAGGAGTTCAATCAAAGGTACAGGTACATGCCAGATAGACAAGCGTGCACACCCCGGTGTGACAGCCTCTGTGTACTGTGGTGCACCAAGTGTTGGGCAATGCTGTTCAGAATCATTTGTTCTTTTGTTTAACGTCTATCCACAATGTGATTTTAGACAAAAATCCATCACCTTCCCCACCCACACCCATGCCTTAAATCATCACTACTTTCCCTGTTCCTCTCTCCTCTATTAGAATAAAGACAAAATAAAATGAACTAACTATTCAACCAGTAAAATCACAACAAAGAGCCAATGGGGCTCCTAACTAAACTCTGAACTATTTCAAACACAAGTTCATCATCAAATAAAACATTTCTAATGGAAGCAGATGAAACTGCAGATTTTGTAAATGAAAGAGGTATTTTTTTAACTGTTGACATTCATATATGATATGCACATGGGTAATTTCATAACCACAAATGCAAGTTATTTTAGAAGTATATTTTGTTTTAATGGCATCCAGTCAGTCTGTATATCAAACTGATGAGCCACAAGCCAGGCCATGTATGGGAAGATCCTTTTTGCAAACACAGGCATAATGGAAGCTTCCAGCGGTTGGTTTTAGGTGTTTAGGTCCTCAGGTCCTTGATGCTGTCTGGCAGAGTGACAGAACAGACTTCCGACAGAGGGAGTTGGTCAGGATGTATCCAATGCAAAGCAAGCCACACAAAACCAACCAGGGAAAACCCACCCACAACACTCAGGTCACTAACTATCCACAGTATGTACTCACCAGTCTGCAGATGTTCCGGATGTTTTCAAAGTCTCCGTCCACTTTCAAAGCCGCCCTCACTTTGAGAAGCATGGAGGCTGCACTGACGTAGTCCTTGATGGCGGTGAAGCAGGTGAACTGCTCGATTCTCTCATCCACCCAGCGGCCGGGATCACTGTGCGTGCTCAGTTTGTGCAGCTCCTGCATCAGCTCATCGTACCGGTAGTTCCCGTTGTCTCTGCGGAACATACTGAACACCCTCTGCGTTTCAGCCAGAGTGATGGTTCCTTCAGTCATCTTCTGGCACAAGGTCTGCCACTCGGTGTTCACGTCACTCCACACCGCATGGAACGCTCGCCAGAAGTCCTGAGAAGACAGGTCCGTTTTTCTGACAAACTCAAAGAACATCTTCTTGAAGATGTAGGAAGAGATCCTTTTTTCAAACATGGGCAGAATGGAAAGGATGTTTTCCGGAAGCTTCCAGGGGTTGGTTTTGGGGGTGTAGGCCCTCAGGTCCTTGACGCTGTCTGGCAGAGCGACAGAGCAGACCTCCGACAGAGGCAGGTTGGAAGCCTTGTCTCGTACCTCTTCAATTTTCTTCAGCACTGCTGGCAGATCCGCTGCAACATAATTAGATGCCCTACAATGATTAAAGTTATCCTTTTAAAACATCCCAAACAACAAGACACAGCAATAAGCTTGATTCTGTGTCAAGAGATGAGAAATGTGAGGAGCTTTACTGAGATCAAGAGCAAGATGTGTAGCAGATTGACAGAAAGTCACAAAATATTTTCACAATCTTATAAAGAGAAATCATATTTCTAAACCTAAATCAAAACTGATTGTAGATGATAAAACAATATAAGAATAAGGTGAAAGAATAATCATGTAAAAGAATCACATGAAAACTGACATCATGAAACAAAGCAGAAGTGTGAAATTAATGATTTAATTTTAGATATATCTAATTCATCTGAAGATGAAAAACTACCGCTTAAGGTGAAATAACTCTTCAAGAAATCAAAAAGTAATCTGTGCTATGAGAAATATGCAAATGGAACAGGCCTTGGCACTGATGGGTTAACTTTTGAGTTCTTCAATGTTTTTTTTCTTTCTTTTTTAAATTTTTTTGGAGACAGCTGGGTATATTTTTAGTCAGATCCCTAAATGAATCTTTCAGAGGAGAATTATCAAACACACAAAAAGAGGAAAAGATCATGAATATACACAAATGAGAAAAGAAACAAAAGAATTCATAAAGAACTAGAGACCAACATCCTCACTAAACATTATCTATAAAATACCAGAAATGCTTTTCCAAACCTTATTAGTGAAGATCAAACTGGGTTTCAAACAAATAGATACATCGGAGACAAGATTAAACTGCTTTATAATCTCATAAATCATCTACTAAATAAAATAAAATCTCCAAGGTATGCTGATATGTACAAATTTTGAAAAAGATTTCAACTCTCTGGAGTGGCAGTCAATCATTTCCTAAACATTTGTATTTGTATTTGTATTTCTTTTTATCACAACAGATTTCTCTGTGTGAAATTCAGGCTGCTCTCCCCAGGGAGAGCGCATCGCTACACTACAGCGCTACACATTTTTTTCATTTTTTTCCTGCGTGCAGTTTTATTTGTTTTTCCTTTCAAAGTGAATCTTTCTACAGAATTTTGCCTGGAACAACCCTTTTGTTGCCGCAGTTTCTTTTACATGCGCTGAGTGCATGCTGGCTTTAGTAAAGATATATGTCAATGAACAACAACTTTTATATAAAAGAATATTAAATCTACAGTAGTAGTCACTGGACAGATCACATCTAAAATTTACAATACTAAAAGGACGTAGATGATGTGACCCCACATGGTCTTATCTGTTCACACCTTCAGTTGAAGTTTCAGTATTTACCATCAACACAACACCATGCAGGTAATCAAGGCACAACCAGAGATGCCAACCCCTGTCAAGTGTTTGTAGGATCAATCAGGAAATTCAGTTGGAACATTTTGAATTTGGTAGGAACACTTGGACTCTGAGCCACATCAGCAAACGTACGTTTCATCCACAAGGCAAACACACAATGTAAACATGCATGCAATTGATTAGCTGAGCAACATCACGTGAGACCAAGATTAAGTAGTGACTGCCCTGGCCTCATGATCAATAGGTCTTGAGCGTCTGGGTAATGTTACGACAGGAAGGCATGTGGCCAAATTATGTAGTAGAAAATAAACAATTTTGACATTGGAGTAACGCTGAAACAAAATGCGACTGAGGATAACAAAATACAGTGAAATAGTAACAGTTGGCATCTCTGCACAACAAGAACAAACACTCCACAAATCAAAGCCACACACACAAATCCTTCCCATTCCAAACCTGTAACTAAGTAATTCTGACATATTTATCATCAACACAACACTGTACAGGTAACCAAAGCAACAACAAGCACAACAAGAACAAACACTCCGCAAATCAAAGCCGCACACACACACGATCCTTCCCGATCCAGACCTGTCACAAAGACGTTCTGGCAGTGCTCCAGAAGCCTGTCCAGACGAGTGGCGGTCTCCACAAAGGCGTTCAGCTCATGGTCTCGCAGCTCCAGCAGAGCGGACACTTCCTCTGTCCGGTGATCCGCTGCCGCGGCCACCACCAGGAACCGTTCACGGTTCGACTGCAGGAGCTGAAGGTCTTTGATCAGAACGCTGCCATCTCCAAGGACGTCCAGCATGCTCTGAACGCACAGCAGGGCACGGCGGATGTGCTGAGCAGCACGCTCAGACAGCTGTTCTGAACTTTTCTTCTTCCCTATGAAAAAAGAAAGAAAGAAAAATAATTCACTGATTCATACTAGAAATTTTGTTTTCCTAAAATCACCTTTAGCTAACGTACTTACCATGACCCACTAGTGCCGACACCAGCAGGGGTCTGGATTCCTGTCCTGTCCAAACTACTGGTCTACTATGCAGAGAAATCGAAAGAAGCTGCTGTAAATAGCCTCCCTTGGTAAGTTGCCTCCTTTGCATCAATGGCAGCAACTTCCTCTTTTCCAGCAGCCATCTTGATTTTTTCCTGACCTGTCCTACATTTGCGGCTAAGTTTTCTGAAATTTCTACTTATCTGATTCATACCAGAAACCAGATTACACAAAGAAAAACATACCATTTCTGGCTTGTTGAACTCACTACAAGAGTGCGCACAAATCCATGATTCCATCGTCAAATAATCCCATCCAGCCAGTAAGCAGACTGGGTATACACTTCTTTCCAATGACTTCCTTGCATTCCCAGTCTGACTCAAGCAGATACACCTTAGCATGAATGAAATGCACAATAATGCAGGTGACCAAGTATCTACAGTCCAGAAAATGACATTCAAACATGGACAGTGCTTCTAACTACAGTCCACAAAATGACTTTCAAACATGGACAGTGCTTCTAACTACAGTCCACAAAATGACTCAAACATGGACAGTGCTTCTAACTACAGTCCACAAAATGACTCAAACATGGACAGTGATTCTAACTACAGTCCACAAAATGACTCAAACATGGACAGTGATTCTCTTTTCCAGTCCACAAAATAGCTCAAACATGGACAGCGTTTCTCTTTACAGTCCAGAAAATGACATTCAAACATGATGATGATTCTAACTACAGTCCACAAATGACTCCAAACATGGACAGCGATTCTAACTGGTCAGAAAATGACATTCAAACATGGACAGTGATTCTAACTACAGTGCACAAATGACTTTCAAACATGGACAGTGATTCAACTGCAGTCCACAAAATGACTTTCAAACATGGACAGTGATTCCCTTTACAGTCCACAAAATGACTCAAACATGGACAGTGCTTCTACTACAGTCCACAAAATGACTTTCAAACATGGACAGTGCTTCTAACTACAGTCCACAAAATGACTTTCAAACATGGACAGTGCTTCTAACTACAGTCCACAAAATGACTCAAACATGGACAGTGCTTCTAACTACAGTCCACAAAATGACTCAAACATGGACAGTGATTCTAACTACAGTCCACAAAATGACTCAAACATGGACAGTGCTTCTAACTACAGTCCAGAAAATGACTCAAACATGGACAGTGCTTCTAACTACAGTCCACAAAATGACTCAAACATGGACAGTGCTTCTAACTACAGTCCACAAAATGACTCAAACATGGACAGTGCTTCTAACTACAGTCCACAAAATGACTCAAACATGGACAGTGCTTACGCTACAGTCCACAAAAATAGCTCAAACATGGACAGCGATTCCTAACTACAGTCCACAAAATGCTCTGAAACATGGACAGCGATTCTAACTACAGTCCACAAAATGACTTTCAAGCTGGACGATTCTAACTACAGTCCACAAAATGACTCAAACATGGACAGTGCTTCTAACTACAGTCCACAAAATGACTCAAACATGGACAGCGATTCTAACTACAGTCCAGAAAATGACTCAAACATGGACAGTGCTTCTAACTACAGTCCACAAAATGACTCAAACATGGACAGCGATTCTAACTACAGTCCACAAAATGACTTTCAAACATGGACAGTGCTTCTAACTACAGTCCATGAAATGACTCAAACATGGACAGCGATTCTAACTACAGTCCACAAAATGACTTTCAAACATGGACAGTGCTTCATGCAAAAACAAAAGGGGGAATGTCAGGGTGTTACTAATAAATATTGGGTTGTTTTTTTTTCAGTATCAAAATCATACAATTTGTTGCTTAAGCATCAACACAATTACTGCAATGCAAACTGCAAAAGCTGATCCAGACTACATTTTTGCTCACCCTCAGACGCAAGTTTTTGTGAGCTGTATGCTGGAAAGAGAACAATTCTACCAAAGGCAGCCCACATCAGTAGGCATTTCATTGTTCTAGTATCCAGGCAAATTTCACAGTCATGTTCAGTCAAACTTTCAACCTTCTCTGTCTTCTTGATGATTTGCTGGCTTGGTTAAATCATAACTGTGGAGTCACGGGGAACGAAAAGGCCGATGCTCTCTCCAAGGCAGGCAGCAAAATGAAGCAGTTCAGCCACCCCGTGACCTACAGAGAGGCCAGGACCATCATCCACAACCGTTACCAGAACCAGTGGAAGAGAAGGCTGGGTGCAAACAGTGGTGTCGATTCAATCCACCAGCTCCAGAGACACCAGCAGACAGTCCTCTTCAGACTGAGAACTGGCCACTGCCGACTACTGAGTCACCTTCACCGTATGAAGATCGCCCACACTGATGAGTGTCCATGTGGCACTGGACCCCAGACCCCTGAACACATCCTCCAACACTGCCCAACCCATGAAGCTCTACGGCATCAAACCTGGCCAGGGGGCACAGAGCTACAGGCGCAGCTTTGGTGAGACCGCCACGACCTGGAGAAGACCGTGGGTTACATCGTGGCGACAGGGGTGACCGTCTGACGCAGCCAAAACATCGAACGCAGAAGAAGAATAACAAAAATAACAAACACCTGTCCAACACTCCACACAAAAACTGGCATGCAGATGACATGGCAGATGAAGAACAAGAAATCACTGTGCTTACAATATAAATCATTTTCTTTATATTACAATTGAATTACTGCAAATAGATGATGTGAAAACTACATTAAATCTATCCAAACTACAGTTTCTGCTCACCATCAAAAAAAAAAAAAAAAGTTATGTGATGAACCAAACACTGTGTGCTGGAATGTGAGTATTCTGATATGGATATTTCTGTACTTCAGTGGGCAAATTCAGTTTTGCTTTCTCAATCAGCTTGTTGACTTTAAACTCAATATTGTTCACTGGTGTTTTCTAATGTTTGATGTTGTGTCTGTTTTCTGTATGAAGTGTGGTTTTGACACTGCACTCAGCTATTGCAAGTCTGGCCCACAGAGCCTTCAGTGCAGCCGCACTGATGGGGTACAAAGTGTTAAAAATCACACCCTGGCAAACAATCTTCAGTTTCAGTCACGTACATGCCACCATTGTTTTAAAACATGCACGATCAGTCTCAAAGTAAAATGCTAGGGCTCATACATCGATAATGAGGAAGAACTCATGACCCTGAAGCACACCTGGGATACCACTAAGAGACTGGCCCCCAAAAGACCTGTGTGGCAGTTCTTCATTGCTGCCCTATGTGCCAGAGGGAATAACACAGGCTGTAAGAAAACCAGTAGCTCAGAATCACATGTGAATACTACAGGCCCTCAAACAGACTATGACATTTTCACGGTGACACAAACTTTGGTGTCCTATGGTGGCGGTCTCCACTCTGGAGGAGACAGTCACTCAGTCTGGCTCCCTGAGTAAGCCATTATTGTCGTCAGCAGGGGGCTTAACAGGTGGTGTCCTACATACGTTAAGTCAGAACAGGCACTACCGAACACCACCATAGTGACTCAGCAGCAGTGCAGGGTCTCCTCTGGTGTGTGGCCAAATGGCGTTGTAACATCAATGGTTCCCTGCGGACTGCCAGCACTGGGGTTGCAACAGACGAACCCAGGTGTGGCTGTGTATGGGGGAGTTGGAATGCGGGGCATGGGAGTAATGCCACTGAAACCATGCAGATAATGGGGCAGCAAAAAAAAAAAAAAAGAAACCCAACAACATTGGTGTCCTTACCTTCTTCGTTCATGGGCTGCAACTCCCACGTTCACTCGTATGTACATGAATGGGCTTTTATGTGCATGACCGTTTTTACCCCACCATTCAGGCAGCCATAATCGGTTTTCGGGGTGTGCATGCTGGGTATGTTCTTGTTTCCATAACCCATCAGATGCTGACATGGATTACAGCTTGCGTAGATACACATGAAGGGGGTTCAGGCACAAGCAGGTCTGCACATATATTGACCTGGGACATCGGAAAAATCTCCACCCTTTACCCACCTGGCGCCGTTACCGAGATTTGATCCCAGGACCCTCAGATTAAAACCACGCTTTAACCACTCAGCTATTGCGCCCGCCGTCCTTACCAAACCTCATGAAGTAGTTGACCATGGGGACCCAGGTGATGACGAACTTCAGCACTTTGTCCTCCCCGGTCACCTGCTCCATCCACTTGCGCTCGATGAACGTCGACAGGAGGCTGATCAGACGGCCGCTGTCCTCGTCTCGGTCAAGGTATTTGGACTCCATCTGCACAAAACACACAGGAGTCATGGCATTTCTCAGCTCCTCCCCCCCACACACACACTGTGCTACACCATCACACAACACACACAGGAGTCATGGCATTTCTCAGCTCCTCCCCCCCACACACACACTGTGCTACACCATCACACAAAACACACAGGAGTCATGGCATTTCTCAGCTCCTCCCCCCCACACACACACTGTGCTACACCATCACACAAAACACACAGGAGTCATGGCATTTCTCAGCTCCTCCCCCCCACACACACACTGTGCTACACCATCACACAAAACACACAGGAGTCATGGCATTTCTCAGCTCCTCCCCCCCACACACACACTGTGCTACACCATCACACAAAACACACAGGAGTCATGGCATTTCTCAGCTCC
>JAAQRG010301207.1:0-7500 GCA_011634625.1 Babylonia areolata
ACAACAGCTGTCAGTGATATTAATACAGCACAACAGCTGTCAGTGATATTGATACAGCACAACAGCTGTCAGTGATATTAATACAGCACAACAGCTGTCAGTGATATTAATACAGCACAACAGCTGTCAGTGATATTGATACAGCACAACAGCTGTCAGTGATATTAATACAGCACAACAGCCAATTGTTCAACCTGGTTATTGATTGAAACTAAATAATGGTCAAAAGAAAAACAAAAAAAACACCGACCTCAAAACGACCCGAATCTTGAAAAGATCTTTTCAACCGAAATCTCAGTTCTCATCAACATAGCAGATGGCAATTCATTCAAGGGGTGCAACTCAGCTATCAAAACACTGTGTCTTTCACCTGGATTACTGAAGCAATAGTGTTTAATTTTTTACCTCATAGGGTTTGATGTTGTGACTAACCCCTTGACTGCTGAACCGTGGTGACGTGAAGTCAGTTTGAAAGCCAGTCGCTCCTTTTTGTGAACTTAACAGTGGTGTATTTGATGTTGCTGAATAAAAGTAATTTAATCCAAAGAAGAAGAAATCCAAACACAGAGTGGTGACTTATGTCCTGACCCGTAAGCTCTGTCTTACCTTGGTGAAGCGACTGATGAGCATGTCGTCAGCAGCAGTCAAAGGGTTAAAGGCCTGTATGAACGCTTGTTATGGACAGGTACTAACTAGTTGGTGTGTGCCTGCAGGCCCACCTGTAGCAGGGTTGATGGGCCCCACAGGGATGGGCACAGCATGGTTCAGTGGTGGTGGTGGTGGTGGACCCACAGCACAGGGCACCTCGGGTGGATGGACAGGAGGTACTCCTTTGCTGGATACTCCTCTTTTCTCTGTACTCACTTAGCTGCCAGTCGGGTGGGGGTGGGGGTCATTGCTTTCATGGACTTGACAGTGCTTTCTCCATGGTTGAAACAGATTTTTTCGGGTGTGAGACGGTTTTAGTGGAATGAGGTTTACAAAATATATGTTGTGAACACGTGTACTAATATGACTTGTTGGTACACAAAGAGGTACAACATGGGGGGTTCCTGTTTTAGCTCAGTGTTTGTCGATATGATACGTGGTAAAATGAATTATTGGTTGTGAACAGAAAAACGTAAATGCAAAGAGATGTAATTCTCAGTATGCCAGTCAGTGTCTTGTATGCAAGCTGCATTGTGGTCTGTGTACAGGCTCCACCCTGTTTTGATAGTTGGGCTTGTCCCTAGCTAAATTCTTTTTGCAACGAAGGCACAAACGCCACTTTTTCCAAGAGTCATAGACACCTCTTGTGGCTTTTCAGTCCTCTTTCATTATTTTGGTCACAGCCTTCCTTCATGTTTTTTGTGTGGATATATATTTTGAGGTAAGAACTCCAAACCATGTTGGCTTGTGTACCAGTGAGTCATGGTAAGTCTATTTATCAGATCTAATGTTTAAGAAGGAAAAAAAGAATTCCCAATTTTCATGACTGCCATGGCAAGTTTTTTTTTTAGACCTGAAGGTGTTACCGGGAATGGGGGAAGAGAAAATGATGGTTTAATTCTTTACCATACATGTATAGAAAAGCAACCAGAAGACACTTAAGTTGATAACTGTGTTGTTTAATTGCTGTTTGACTTTGGAAACAGATGAAACGAACCAACATTAATTGGTTATGGGACATATTGAGAGATGCAATTTCCACAGGTCTGTATTTGTCCAAGAAGTGGGTGTTTTGTTTAAATGATTCAAAATTGTTCATCTACCACTGAATTCTGACTTAGATTGTGTTACCTTTCATGTATGCAATGGGTGATATTTGCATGCATTTGCACTGGCAGGTTTGTATTAAAGTTGTCAAGGGATATTGGAAAATGTCTCCATCCTTGACTAACCAAGCACTAAGATTCGGATTCAGACCTAGATTTCTGATTCACTCACCACTTAGGCTGTCATCTTTATTAATGGTTGAGAACAAAGATATTAACATCAGTAACTGCACAGTTTCTCAGAGCAAAACTGGCAAACAAGAGGAAGCAAAGAAACTCCCAACTCCAACAGCAATACTTAGCCAAACATTTTATGATTAAAGAATCACCAGTTCCATCCACAATTCAAAGCATTGGTATTCCAGTTATCTGTGGTTTGTTACTGGAATTTTTCTATGTTCTGGAACTGACAGTAGATTAAAGGTTTTGGGAAGTAGTGGACATCCTCTCCCCTACAACTTTTCTTCTTTTTTTTTGTCTTTTTTTCCAGCAAACTAGAATCTGTTTAAAAGGAAAAAAAAGAAGGAAAGATTCTGTATAAAATTTTATAGCCATGGTAAACAGCATTGTAAACTGATTTTGTTTGTGAAGGCTTGATATTAACTGGGATTTCATGAATATAGAGAAACATACATTGTTAAAATTGGTCAACCGAAGGCATGTTCTTGTGTGTGTGTGTATGTGTGCGTGTGTGCATGCATGCATGTATGTGTGCGTGATTAAGTGTTCAAGTGGTTGTTGAGAACCTATTTATTGAGGAACTAATCTTTAGTGTGTGTGAATAGTGAGCAGACAATACTGATTCTAAAAAAAAACCATGTGCCAGTGTTTTGAGTTCCAAATTGCAGGGTCCTTGCTGGGCCAGCCAGGTGCCCCAGGTGCTGGATTCTGCTCCACTTCCTTTTTTGGCACCGGCCCCACCACCTCTGCCAGCAGCAGTTCCTTGGCCAGCACGCTGGGCTCACTGAACAACACGGCCAACGCCTCCCTCAACATGAACATGTCGGCCGCCACCAAGCAGCCCTTCACGCTTCAGAAGCCGCCGTTGGGGGCCAAGCGTGGGAAGAGATAGCAACGAGAGAGCATTTAGAGCTTCATTCTGAGAGGGTGTTGTGCTGGTTTAGGAGTGTTGCAGGATTCTCTTTTTTAATTCTTTTTTCTGAATTTTTTTTTCCTTTAAATTTGTGCAGGGAGACTTTTCAGTCAGTGGAAGAAGGTTCAGAAGAGGCAGCGACTTCTATGCTTGTTGTATGCAGTTGAGTTTAACAGCCTGTTGGATTGTGTCCCTTAGATCATGTTGTTCAGGGCGTGGGTCTTGGATTTTTTAAGTGATCCGAGTGAGGTTTTTGAAGGGGTTGTACTGCACTGAGTGATTCCTTTTTTGAAGATTAGTAACAAGTTGTTCTTCCGCTGTTCTCAAAATCTTGATGATACTGTGCGAGGATTATGTTGCTCATAGACGTCATTCCTAATTTCAGTGCAGTCATTCTGACATTGGTTATTGACGATGGTTCAGAAGAGGCAGTGACTTTAAGCTTGTTGTATGAAATATGTTTTTATTTAGATTTAGTAAGTTTTATGAACATTTTTTTTCCCTGAGCATTCAGTTCGGCTTTCAGAACTGTGGACAAGTATTTTATGGGGAAATTGGGTTGGTGGTCTGGGAAGTAGTGATGGTAGAAAAAACAAAACAAAAACATTTAAGGAATTGCAGAGAAGCAGTTTTCCTTCACTGGAAACACAGTTTCATTTCAGGTCTACATCAGAATCATCAAGAAAGATTTGAAGATTGCCTCAAGGATTGTATGTAGGTCTGTAAACAGCAAGATCAACTTATTAGATAGGTGTGTATGTATAATGTAAAGCAGTGATAAGCATATGTTAACTGTAAGCCAAGGCTTGAGCAGCAAGATGTATGAGTGGAATATGCGAGGAGAAATGTGAGTGGGAGCAGGGGGTACATTTCTGTGCTTCAGGTTCTGGATCCCAGACATAGCGGTAAACAGGGAGAAGGAGAGTGCAAGGCTTGTGATGGACTTCTTTACAAATTAATGAAGCTCTAAATCTGGTCTCTTTTCAGCGTTGGATGGCAGTGATGCCGGGACTGTTGGTGATTAATCACTGTATGTGTTCAATCCTGGATGAAATGATTTCTTGGTTGTTTTGTTCACAATGGATTTTGCTATGGAAACAACCGAAGAAGAAGAAAAAAAAGTCATGTGTTGGAATCATGTTTTTTTGGGGTTTTTTTTTGCCTGTGAAGTTATGTCTGTTTTGTTCCTTAAATTTTGTTCATAATGCTTTTTGTTTCATTTTTTGTTGTTTTGTGTGTAAGATATTCTTTGATTTGTTTTAGTAAAATTGTGTTGTGTCAGGATTTTATTCTTTCATTTTGCATGATTATTTTTGGTTACAAATACATCATGAGAAAAAAACAACAACATTTTAAAGCTTTGAATTTTGCACTGTTTATAAACATTTGTTTTTGTACTTTTGTTCAGGTTGTAGTCTTTAATCTTTAGATGCGTGTAATGATTTGATTCATGTCTTCCTTCAATGGCGGTTGTATGACCAGTTTCCTGATCTTTCTGCTGGTGGGAACGAGGGGACTATGGGGTGAAAGTAAAGCCGGGATAGCCAGATACATGTAAGAGTCATTTGTACACCTGTACATTGAACAGTTTCCTCTGATTAGGACGAAGTGGTTGGCTGGGTTTTTAGCAACATGATTTGATTTGTTCTGAACATCACAGGTATTGCCAGTAATTGTGAAGAAGTCTGTATTCACCACAGAGTTAAAAGCAGATATATATGTCTTTTGGGCCCAAGATGGACCTGTTTTCATATTGTGTTCACTTTCTGTACTTTTTTTTTGTTTTAGTGGGGTGTGGAGGAGGGGAAGCATGTATCATGACCAAGCTTCATGGTTAGTGCTGGCGTTTCTGATTTTGGGGAGATTTTATTTCTCAACACGGGCCTTGAAGTGCTTGCTTCAGGTGGAAATGGTAGCTGCCAAGGTTTAACCAGTGTGAACATAGATCATGTGTGTCATCAGTGGTTTGTTTTAAACGCATGGTTCGGTGGTTTTAAAAGCAGTATGCATGTGTTCGGAGCACATTATTACCATTTGAAATAAAAAAGTTGACATTTTTCAAAATTCAAAGTGGGAATGGAGAGGAAGTGTGATGTGTCATCAGTTTAACTTTCACCATATGTCATGTGTCTAGTTAACCCATTTTTTCTTTTTAAAAATTACAAAATCTATAGATTTTTAAATTTTTTTTTTTTTTATGTGCCTCAAATTCTGTAGGGGACTTTTTCTCACATTTTCCTGTTGTCTTGGTTCATTAATAAGTAAACAAAAAACACATCTTGCAACTCCTATTCCAACTTTGTGGGTCTCTCTGACCCACGGTTTCTTTAAAACAACAAAACACACAAATGTGCACTGTTTACTTTGCGTACCCCCTCTTTTCAAAATTTCGCAAGGATATGTCATTCTCGACGCCATGTTTTATGGAGGCAGACTTGGGTTTGTATGCATTCCCCTGAAAACGTGGGTCCAGCAGGGGAGCACCCTTAAATTCTCCATACGAACGGCGAAAGAATTGACATTAACAGCGTTTCACCCCAATTACCATCATCAAAATATTGCAAGCGGAAGGCTCTTATACTGAAGAGGTGAATGTTGACAAAGAATACCACAATTCTGACGACGGAAACTAAAGGTTGGGTTATTCAGACACCCACTCAAGGTTCGTAGGGTCCTTTCAAGTCCTTTTAAGTCTTTAGGAATTGGATTTTGGTCAAAAGGCCTTTTAAGTACTTTGATTCAGCAAGTTGGTCCTTTTAACTCATCAGGAGGTCCTTTTAATTTTTGAAAGGTACTGTTAAGTCCTGTTTTATGAAGAGAAAGAGACTTGAGAACGAAACTGAAACACCTTCAACACCAAAACCACAAGTTGCAAAGCGCGTTGAAAGATGCCGCCGTGATCGTCTGAAACTCAGTACTTACTGTAGGAGGATACAGCCTATAGGCCTAGGCCCTAACAGTAGTGCGCTTTCTGCTCGGTGGCAGACGCGAAGCGTGGTACAGTGGCTGTGAGTCACGCCTGCTGCTGCTGCTTTGCTTAGGCCTAGCCTACAGTGACGTGAATTGCAAAGACTAAATACAACAGTCAAATGGGATTAGCTGTTCTTCCGTTTATGAGAGGTAAGTGTCTGCTGTTCTGCATGTCAAATAGATTGGGGTGTACTGTAAAGTCATGTCGGCAAAGGTCCTTTTAAACTGATTTGAGGTCCTTATAAAGTCCTTTAAAGGTCCTTTTTTGGCTTCATGCCCACCACCTGGACATCCGAGGGGTCTGTGTAGAGGAGAAGAGAGGACTGGCCGTACTGAGTGAGTTAAACTGACTCCATAGTGAGCATGAGTCAGGCCCATGACAGACCAGTGATGTACAGACAGGGGACTACTGCTGAATTGGTTCTTTAGCGAGAATGGGTCTCATGGACCCACAACATAGGAATAGGTGGGTAAATATGGTGAAGGTTAAACTGTTTCCTGCTAGTGTATTGATGAACACTTGCATGTTTTGGCTGTAATGTCTGCACACGAGACCTAGTTGTAAGTGGTAAATTGTCATGTTACTGTTTCCTGACCATCAGTCTTACTTCGCTTTTTGTATGTTTTTCGTTTGTGGAATGACAGCAGAGAGATTGAGAAGTAAAATTGTGTGTTTGTTACTCCCAGTGTGTGTGTGTGTGTGCGTGTGTGTTACTCCAGTGCATGTGCAAGAGAGTGAGTGCATGCATGTGTGAGTGTGCATGTCTTTTTAAGTATGAATGCTCACAAATTCACTGATTTGTATTTTTGTCTTTGTTTTAGCCATATATGAATTTTCTTTCTGTCAAGGAAACAATAATGCCTCTTTATTTTCTTATAATTTCAATAATCCATTCCCTGTAAAAAAAAAAAAAAAAAAAAGAAAAAAAAGAAGAAAGAAAAGAATTTGAGATTGGCCAGACACAGAAGTTTGTGTTCAGCTCGGAGAGAGAGAGGAGAGACTGAGAAGGTGAGAGAAGTTTGTGTTCAGCTCAGAGAGAGAGAGACTGAGAAGGTGAGAGAAGTTTGTGTTCAGCTCAGAGAGAGACTGAGAAGGTGAGAGAAGTTTGTGTTCAGCTCAGAGAGAGAGAGACTGAGAAGGTGAGAGAAGTTTGTGTTCAGCTCAGAGAGAGAGAGACTGAGAAGGTGAGAGAAGTTTGTGTTCAGCTCAGAGAGAGAGAGACTGAGAAGGTGAGAGAAGTTTGTGTTCAGCTCAGAGAGAGACTGAGAAGGTGAGAGAAATTTGTGTTCAGCTCAGAGAGAGAGAGATTGAGAAGGTGAGAGAAGTTTGTGTTCAGCTCAGAGAGAGAGAGGAGAGATGGAGAAGGTGAGAGAAGTTTGTGTTCAGCTCAGAGAGAGAGAGAGATTGAGAAGGTGAGAGAAGTTTGTGTTCAGCTCAGAGAGAGAGAGAGATTGAGAAGGTGAGAGAAGTTTGTGTTCAGCTCAGAGAGAGACTGAGAAGGTGAGAGAAGTTTGTGTTCAGCTCAGAGAGAGAGAGATTGAGAAGGTGAGAGAGCGTAGTGAAGAGAGAAAGTTTGAGGAGAGAGAGAGAGAGAAAGAGAGACCAGAAGAGGAAGGACGGTGTGAAAGAATTAATGATCAGCTTGAGCTTCTTTGTGTACATTAGCAGTTTTGCAAGAAATC
>JAAQRG010301207.1:12500-15182 GCA_011634625.1 Babylonia areolata
GTGTGTGTGTGTGTGTGTGTGTGTGCATAATGGACAAATCGTATCAGAAATGTTAGATTGTCGATTACGATGCCGATGCTCAAACAGTTAAGAAACACCAAATCTAAATTTCGTCAGTCATTATATACTTCAGATGCCTGTCAACATTCATAGGCATAAAATGTAGGAAAATTATGTGAGTTATTGATAAGTCGATGAATCTCAAACCTGTCACTGCCTTGGATATGTGGATTTCAACTACGGGAGAGAGAGAGAGAGAGAGAGAGAGAGAGAGAGAGAGAGAGAGAGAGAGGTTTACATATACCAGCAAAATCACTCAGAAAAAAATAGGGAGACGGGGGTGGGGGGTGGGAGGGAGGGGGGCAGAGATGAGAAGTGCGAGGGCCGGCGGCTTACGAACCCTGAAAAAGAGAGGGTGGGGACTTCAGACTCAGAGATACAAACAGACCGCGTTTACGAGAGAGAGAAGCACCCCCACATCCCACCCCCACACGCACACACACACACACACACATACACACAGAGGGGTGGGAGGGCATTAACAACAAAATCACTGTCCAATGAGCACTTCATTCAAGAGCTAGAAAAGAAAAAAAGAAAAAAAAAGAATAAAGAGAAAAAAAAAGAAGAAAAAAAGAAAAGAAAAGAAGAAGAAGAAGAAGAAGAAGAAGAAGAAGAAGAAGAAGAAGAAGAAGAAGAAGAAAGAAACTAGCTACTGGTTCCTCCTTCCCTGTCTATCCGCCTGACGCAAGCTTTAATTCATTTGACACCCCAGTATCTACCGCTCCTTTCAATATGACAAAGAAAACACACACACACACACACACACACACACACACACACACACACACACAGAGCGAGAGCGAGAGAGAGCGAGAGATAGAGAGAGGAATCACACAACTCTGTCCCCTTGCTTTTCTGATCGATCAATCACCACATTCACAACGCCAGTACCGACGTGTATCTACTGTGCTTAACTCTATTGAAGTTGGAGTCAAAGGAAAACAGTTGGTATGGGCATACAGGCGGCGCTCACTTGAAAGCGTGACACCACAAAACATAACGGCGTGGTGGACTTAGAGATATTAACCTTGTACACTGCGTTAGCGTCTTGATACTTTCTGAGCAAAAGGAAGGATTCTAATGTGTGTGTGTGTGTGTGTGTGTGTGTGTGTGTGTGTGTTGTGTAGGGGGGAATCGTTTGTGTTTCCATACTTTGTTGTTGATGGTAAGAAAAAACGTGAAAAGGCGCTTGGTTTATGGGTGTAAGAACATGTGTCACTGGCTATGTGTGTCAGTATAGTTTCTGTTTGTGTGTATGTCGGTGGCTGGTCATTTTAGACTGCCTGCATAGTTTGTCTGTATTATATGTCTGCAAAGCTGTCTGTCTCTGTTATACAGATGTAAGGCAAACAATATTTAAAGTATTCCCAGCGAATTCAGTGCACATCTGATCAAATTCAGCTTAACCCTGTTTTTTTGTGTGTGAGCCTAATGTCTGGAGAACTGTGTACTTCTAAAACTTTCCCCCTGCAACTTACAAGATCATCCGAATTGTTTCAGTTATCGAATTCAGTTATCATTTTCATATGCTTCGCTGTTAATCAGCGTGATTATGAATTTGGTTGCCGTTTCACTCATTTCCTAGTCTAGAAACCCATGCCATCAAAGACCGTTCCTGGTGGGGACTATTGGAATTTCACTCAGAGGGAGATTCAGTTTCAGTATCAGTTTCAGTAGCTCAAGGAGGCGTCACTGCGTTCGGACAAATCCATATACGCTACACCACATCTGCCAAGCAGATGCCTGACCAGCAGCGTAACCCAACGCGCTTAGTCAGGCCTTGAGTCAGAGGGAGAGAGACAGTTTATTGCTTGATGCCACTTCAGTGTCCTTCGCCATGGACTCGGCAGACATATTATCTGCAATGGGCGCAATAGCCGAGTGGTTATAAGCGTTGGTCCCGGGTTCGAATCTCAGTTACGGCGCCTGGTGGATAAAGGATGGAGATTTTTCCGATCTCCCAGGTCAACATATGTGCAGACCTGCTAGTGCCTGATCCCCCTTCGTGTGTTTTCGCACGCAGAAAATCAAATACGCACGTTAAAGATCCTGTAATCCATGTCAGTGTTCGGTGGGTTTTGGAGACACGAAAATACCCAGTATGCATGAACCACGACAGAGTCAATCGGCAAGTCGATGTTGGTCGTGTAACAGAAAGAAGAAGAAGAAGAAGAAGAAGAAGCAGAAGAAGAAGAAGAAGAAGAAGAAGAAGCAGAAGAAGAAGAAGAAGAAGAAGAAGAAGAAGCAGAAGAAGAAGCAGAAGAAGAAGATGGGAATGAACTATCCCTGCCAGTCGTCGAGGTGATCTGGATACATCAGATATCATTCACTTGCTTAGCGGTGTTTTCAAACTCGACAGGAGAAAAATCAGATACCGCGAAGCTGCCCATGAAGGATGACATGTGGAGAGTGGCCCAGTGGTAATGCGCTCGACTCTATGAAGTGAGTGTCTGCAGGTTCGAGTCCCCATGATTTTATATACGGTCCGTCAATCTTTATGCCGTCCTCTTATCCTTCCTCCTTCACTCCATGTGTGTGTGTGTGTGTGTGTGTGTGTGTGTGTGTGTGTGTGTGTGTGTGTGTGTGTGTGTGTGTGTGTGTGTGTGTGTGTGTGTGTGT
>JAAQRG010301209.1:0-15225 GCA_011634625.1 Babylonia areolata
ATACACCACAAGGTGTGTTAAAACCAAACACTATATATTAATCATCATCGTCACATACATACACCACAAGGTGTGTTAAAACCAAACACTATATATTAATCATCATCGTCACATACATACACCACAAGGTGTGTTAAAACCAAACACTATATATTAATCATCATCGTCACATACATACACCACAAGGTGTGTTAAAACCAAACACTATATATTAATCATCATCGTCACATACATACACCACAAGGTGTGTTAAAACCAAACACTATATATTAATCATCATCGTCACATACATACACCACAAGGTGTGTTAAAACCAAACACTATATATTAATCATCATCGTCACATACATACACCACAAGGTGTGTTAAAACCAAACACTATATTATTCATCATCGTCATCATCATCATCATCATGATAATAATCATGTAGCATGCAGAAAGAGAACTTTTTTTATATAGTCAAACTTGTCACGGGTCCTCCTAAAAAACAACATCCAATGTGGTATCACACCAACACATCAGAACAACGAACAAACGAAATGAAAAGGGGTGCATGCACTCGTTTTAAGAAGAACACACATGGGTGAAACGTTTTGTACACAGCTAAAAGGAGAACACGTGTGTGTGTGTGTGTGTGTGTGTGTGTGTGTGTGTGTGATACCATAACAAGGACAGACAAGGGCTCGTCAGTCAAAAACCGCTAGGTGTCTGCATCATCTACTGTAAGCACGGTCCATGTGTAGTATAAAGATCTTTGGCTACTAATGTAGTGATTGACCACCCGTGCACACACAGACACACACGCACACGCACACACACACACACGCTTTGCTAAAGATGGTGGTGGACCACACAGTCGGTTCTGTTACCCGACATTGCGTTGGTGGTAACCGCTATAAAAAAAACATTAAAAAAAAACCGAAAAAGAAAATAAAACATCGACAGTCAAAACAAGACGTGTCAGGTCAGAGCACACACACAAACACACACACACACACAAACACACGCACGCATCGTTTTAAACGCACACGTTGAATCTCTATACTTTCAATGGCACCAGTGTTTTTTTCTCTTTTTTTTTTAATCAGCGTTTTGTTTTACTTTTGCTACTTTTTATTTTGTAAGACGTAGTGGACACAGTTCTACAAAAGTCCTCATGACTACTCAGTTAACACAACACCCGAATCACCACAACTAATGTCAGTCAGTCAGTGCACAAGGCCATCACAAACCCAGTCAGTCACTGCACACCAAGAGAGAGAACAACGGCGACGATTCGCTCTCCTCCACACACACACACACTCATGTCATAAGATAACTTTCCACACGGTCTTAAAAACATTGTCATGCATTTGGCTAGGTACCAAATCATTGGTGCTGTATGACATATACAAAAAGAAAAAGCTTTAAACTTTTCACCGCTATGCCCAAACAAATACGACGAGGTGGGGGTCGGAAGAGGGAGTGGGACTGGAGGACATTTTCCCATAGTGTAAACATCATGAACAGACGAGTAATTAACAGATAATGGATGGCGTGTTGACTGTGTTCAAGGAAAAAAAACAACAACAAAAAATAAAGTTGAAGATTAAAGATCCCATAACATTGTGCAGCCACAAGGACAGCGAATTCCTATCCGATATATCTCAGCATTGACAGGTGGGCCCCAGCCAATCCCCCCCGCCCCCCACCTCCTCCGTTTTAACTTCCCTCATACCTAAACCAGGTACCCGTTCGTACTTGGGGTGGAGCGAGGAAAAATTAGGAATAAAGTGCTTTTCCCCAAGGACACAACGCTATGTCGAAATGGAGCATCGATTTCTCCTGATCACTGGTGAACACTGCATCACAAGCACTGGTGAACACTGCATCACAAGTCTCAATGCCTGACTGATCCTTCCAAGACCCTATTAGTCTGCTTAAAATGTATAACGACTGGCTTCTTCCTTCTTCTTTTATTTTCATTCTATTGACTTTTGGCGTATTTGTCATCCAGCCAATATTTACATATTCAGAACGAATGCTCCAAGTTGTGTTGATCAGTGACGTGCTGTGACTATCCAAATTCTCAACATTAAAGAAAAGGAAAGAAAAGAAACGAAAACTGGTCGATAAGGGAGGGTTTGCAGATCCGCTTTCGTCTGGGTTTTTTTTTTTTTTTTAATTTATTTTATTTTTAAGATTCCCCGAATATTTTTCAGCGACAACCGCGTGTGCATGCGCGTCTCCATTTCCTGTTTTTATTTCGATCACCAAAAGTCGAAAATTTCGTCGTGGAAATTGCTGCCCTGACGAAAGGAATTTGAACAATTTCGGTGACAATGTTTGCAAGTTTACAAGATACACATTTGGTTTTTATAATTACGCCCATTATTTGCTTTAGTCTTCTGTGTTTACTTCCAGCATGTTTCTTGTCATGTCTCGACCATTACGTATTCGAACTGATCCCTTAGTAAACTCTGGCCAAAAAGTTGTCCGAAGAAAGGCAGTGCAAACCTCCAAAAAGCAAGTTGCGGTGGTGGGCTGCCCATGACGTCATATGACCTACTTTTCACTCTGCCAGCGACGAAACGTTCACCACGATAGCGGACCTGCAAACCCAACCTAATCTATGCTTGTGATTTCACCCTGTTCAATGACTGGCAGGCTTGCTGTCATACATGTCGTGTGTCACGTCACACAGGTGGTTTTGAATTGAAACCAACATGCACTGACACACAAACAAGTGCAATACATACATACTGGGAGGTTGAATTACCACCACAGAAATAAGAGAAAAATAAATATACATCTTACTCCGATTTTACTAAAGCCCCCCCCCCCGCCCCCTCCATGATATGTCTTCTTGTGTTAGAGCCACCTGTTTGTATACCCTACCCCCCCTCCCCGTCAAAAGAAGAGAAGTATATCATTAAACTTATCTCTTTTTTTTTTAAATACATATAACCAACACTGTTCACTGACTAAAAAAATGAACTGAAATTATTTCTGAAGGTGTGAGAAAAAAAACCCATCAAAAAGAATAAATAGGATATATTGTTCATAAAATGTTTACTTGTGTGCAAACGACTCTCTTGGTTTGGTGAAAAAAAAATCAGTAAAATACAATTTTCTTATTAAAAAAACAACCAAGAACAACAAACTACAATAAGAAGTACATCACATAAAACAGCGAGTAAAAAATAAAAGTGTAAAAAATATGGCTTTTTATAGTCCTTGTGTAAATAACTGCAAGTGCATCTACAAAATTTCAGATTAGGAAAAAGAAAGGTTTCACAAGAAAAATAACCCGCACACGCTCTAAAAACATCAACACTGTTGAAATGAAAAATGAAAATTCTCTGACTCACACTCAAGTCACGCAAAATGCAATCTCTTCAGTCCTCACTCAGCTACATACATATTACACCCCCCCCCAATCTGTCCCCACCCCCCACACACACGCAGAGTCGAGTTCTACAGAAGGGGAGGGGTGGGGGTAGGGGTAGGGGACAGCTCAGAGCAGACCCCAGGCCACCTCTCTGTGAGCTATACATTGGGGTATCTCAACTCGCCGTCACGGGACTCGACATGGCCGAACACACATCTAAAAATCCCCCATCAAAATACCAACACGACTGCCAAATAAACTTGCATGCATTATAATAAAAATGACAATGATAATGACAACAACAACAATAATAATAATAGGAATAACTAGAATAGTAATAATACTAATAACAACAATAAAACTAATAATAATAACAAAGCTTGATAATTCTGTACTGGATAAGAAAAAAAAAGAGATAAACCAATGGACAACATGGGGAAAAATATATAAAAACAACAACAAAAAACAGAAACAACCAAACAAAAATAACTCTACTGTTATACACTCTACGTACAATTCTCAAGGCAAAAAAACATTTTTTAAAAAGCAACCCCCCCCCCATCCCCCCAAAAAGTGATGTACATTGTAGTATACAATAGAGAAGTAAGAAACAAAAATCAGCACACACACACTGGGGCAAAGTTATATCTATGGCACATAAAAGGTGGGTCGGGGTAGGGGGAGGGGTATGGGGGTTAGCTCCATTATTCGCACTAAGGACGAAACGTAAAACGTAAACGTAACAGGCACGTGCCCACCAGTCCTGCATTGCACCAAAAGAAGGGGGTGGGGGTGGGAGTGGGAGTGGGGGTGAAGTGGAAAGGGGTGGCGGGAGGGGGGGGGGTCTGGGGCATCATCACCACATCCATGGTGTCCTCTGCTTCCGGAAACTCGCTCGTCCGGCTGTTACAAGTCGTGGTGGTGGTGGTGGTGGTAAGGGTGTGTGTGTGTGCAGCTCAGCGTGTTTGGTTTCGTTTTCTCTCCGTTTCCTCCCCCCCCCCCCGCCCTCTCTCTCTCTTCCTCCTCTTCCACCCCATTCTATTTTCACTGTCTCCATCTCCCCCTCTCTCTGTATCTCCCTTCCCCCTTCTCTCTCATTCTCTCTCTATAGCCCCCCTCTCTTTCTGTCTCCCCTCCCCTCTTTCTCTCCTCCCCCTCTCTCTGTCTCCCTTCCCCCCATCTCTCTATTTAACCCTCTCTCCCCTCTCTCATTCTCTCCCACCCCCTCTCTCTGTCTCCCTTCCCCCCCCATCTCTCTATCTAACCCTCTCTCATTCTCTCCCACCCCCTCTCTCTGTCTCCCTTCCCCCCATCTCTCTATCTAACCCTCTCTCATTCTCTCCCACCCCCTCTCTCTGTCTCCCTTCCCCCCCCTCTCTCTATCTGTCTTCCCCCATCCCCGCCCTCTCTCTCTCTGTCGCAAATCTCTTAGTTTATGTTGTTTCAATTTTTTTTTCCTTTCTGTTCCATTTTATCTGTTTTGCACCATTTTGTTCTGATTAGTACCTACTATATCACTAGAGCTTTACAGATATTGACATTAAACATTTCAGTGTTCAGTGTCTCTTTCCCCCTCTCTCTCATTCCCTCTGTGTCTACCTCCCCCTCTCTCTCATTCTCACTACCCCTTTCTCTCCCAAACCTTGCTTCTGTCGACATATTCCAAAGTGGTTCAATGTCTACAAGCAGTGTGTGCTATGTCAGCAATAGTTTAGTGTGATAGCCAGTCCTGTCAGACTAAAACCATCAGAACACCAGAGGAGACAACTGCTGTCCCAAGTATCTGGGCTAGAATTTGAGTATAGTGGAGATAAGAGTGTCTTGCCCCAAGTTACATCCCCACTTTCTTAGACCATGAGGATTTTAGGACAGTCGGCGTTGGGGATGGTTCCCCAAAGTCCAGCTAGCACCCAAAGGCTGCAGTAAGATACAGTTTGTACTCTTCATGTCTAGGGGCGTACTAAGACAACATCAACGTCCCTTATCTTTTGAGCAGTGTAAAGTCAACAATGACACAAACACACACACACACACACACACACACGTTCACACACACACACACACACAATGCGTGTGTGTGTTTTTTTAACCAATCAATATACAGACTGGACTTCTCACAGGAAAGAAACACCATACACAATAAAATTACTACTACATGACCAAACAATCAAAGTTGTCACTATCAAAAATGACAACAACAACAACAAAAAATTCTCATCTCTGGAAGCGTAAAAACAAAACAAAACAAAAACAAAGGCTTCTGCCAAAGTACTAAGTAAAACAAAAATCTACAACATCATCGTTACATCATCCTTCTACCCCAAGTATTAAAAAAACAAAAACAAAAACCACACACACAACAACAACAAAGAGATTAATAAACAAGAGTTTTTGAAAAAAATATATAATTATATATATGTATGTATCATGCATCATCATCAACACGTTACAATCCGTTATACCTCAAAGAAAACCAACAACACATTCTTTTATTCTTTTTTAACATCAGTCCCATCACTTCATTTGAACTTGGGAAAAACAAACAAATAATTATCATTAAAACACAAACAAACAAACAAAAAACCCTCAAAAACAAACAGCCATGGATCATCATTCTGAGCATGAATTGGCCGGCAGAAACTTAAAAATCATCAAAAATATGATGGCATTCTTTGCGTTTGTTTTTGTTTTGTTTTTATTTCCTTTCTTTTGTTTATCCTTTTCTTTTCTGTTTGCTGTCATCTATCTGGGACTTTGAGTCTAGGAAACTTTGTCAGTCGCCTGTGATCTCTCAGCCAATCACAAAGCACCACGAAAGAAAGATTAAAAAAAAAAAGGAAAAAGAAAAAAAAAGGATGGGGGGGAGTAGGGAAGGAGACTGGTGGAGGTGGGGGCCGAGGACCAGGGTGTGGGTGTGGATGTTTGGGAGGGGTGTTACTTTCTGTGGGTTATTCCCCCTAGTAGTGGACAGGGTGGATTGGAGAGGGAAGACGTCGAGGAGGGAAAAGGGAAAAGGAAGGAGCAGGAGTAGTGTGGAGTGGGACTGGTGCGGAGCACAGAGCGGAGGGAGGTGGTGTGGGGTATGGAGGGAGGGGGTGGGGAGAGGGGGTGTGGGGGAGGGGGAGGGGGGTGCTAGAGAGCGGAGCACGTATCAGTTTCAGTTTCTAAAGGAGGCGTCACAGCTTTCGGGCAAATCCATACACCACATCCCCTAGGCAGATGCCTGACCAGCAGCATAACACAACGCGCTTTGTCACGCCTTGAGTGCTTGCATAAATATGATTATGTATCTGTCCGAGTGGATTTCTTCTGCAGGATTTTTTTTTTTTTTTTGTCAAAGGAACAACACTCTAGTTGCCATGGGTTCTTTTTCAGTGCGCCAGGTGCGTGCTGCACACTGGACTTTGCTCGGTTTACCGTCTCATCAGAACGACACTAGACGCTCAGTAGGATTTTCCAGTCAAACTTGTGAGAAAGAAAAAAAGAGGCGAGAGCGGGGTTCGAACCCAGACCCTCACGGAGACTCTGTATTGGCAGACGAGCGTTTAAACCATTCCGCCACCTTCCTCGGAGCGCGTATAATAGGGTGAAAGTACGGATGGTGAGTGGAGATAGGGGTCGGGGGTTGAAGGTGTGGCTGTGGGGTGGAACTGGCTGGGGTGGGGTGGCATGCTCTGGGGGCGGGGGTGTGGAGAGTCAAAGTCAATGGGGTGGGGGAGTGGGAGGGAGTATGGATGGGGGGATTGGGGGTGGGGTCAAAGTTAGAGAGGGGAGGGGGGGTCAGAGGCACAGGAATGTGGTAATATTTTATTTTATTTTATTTCATTTTTGCACGTGACGTGCCGACAGACGATGCACGCCGAGTCTACTGGACACACAGTGACACTCTGTTCCTCCTCTGTGGTGACATCTGAAACACACAGTTGTTGTTGTTGTAGCTACAGAACACAGCTGTTGTTGTTGTAGCTACAGAACACAGTTATTGTTGTTGTAGCTACAGAGCACAGCTGTTGTTGTTGTAGCTACAGAGCACAGCTGTTGTTGTTGTAGCTACAGAACACAGTTATTGTTGTTGTAGCTACAGAACACAGCTGTTGTTGTTGCAGCTACAGAACACAGTTATTGTTGTTGTAGCTACAGAACACAGTTATTGTTGTAGCTACAGAACACAGTTATTGTTGTAGCTACAGAACACAGTTATTGTTGTTGTAGCTACAGAACACAGCTGTTGTTGTTGTAGCTACAGAACACAGTTGTTATTGTTGTAGCTACAGAACACAGTTATTGTTGTTGTAGCTACAGAACACAGTTATTGCTGTTGTAGCTACAGAACACAGTTGTTATTGTTGTAGCTACAGAACACAGCTGTTGTTGTTGTAGCTACAGAGCACAGCTGTTGTTGTTGTAGCTACAGAGCACAGCTGTTGTTGTTGTAGCTACAGAACACAGTTGTTGTTGTTGTAGCTACAGAGCACAGTTGTTGTTGTTGTAGCTACAGAACACAGTTGTTGTTGTTGTAGCTACAGAGCACAGTTGTTGTTGTAGCTACAGAGCACAGCTGTTGTTGTTGTAGCTACAGAGCACAGTTGTTGTTGTAGCTACAGAGCACAGCTGTTATTGTTGTAGCTACAGAACACAGTTGTTGTTGTTGTAGCTACAGAACACAGTTGTTGTTGTTGTAGCTACAGAGCACAGTTGTTGTTGTAGCTACAGAGCACAGCTGTTGTTGTTGTAGCTACAGAGCACAGTTGTTGTTGTAGCTACAGAGCACAGCTGTTATTGTTGTAGCTACAGAACACAGTTGTTGTTGTTGTAGCTACAGAACACAGTTGTTGTTGTTGTAGCTACAGAGCACAGTTGTTGTTGTAGCTACAGAGCACAGCTGTTGTTGTTGTAGCTACAGAGCACAGTTGTTGTTGTAGCTACAGAGCACAGCTGTTATTGTTGTAGCTACAGAACACAGTTGTTGTTGTTGTAGCTACAGAACACAGTTGTTGTTGTTGTAGCTACAGAGCACAGTTGTTGTTGTAGCTACAGAGCACAGCTGTTGTTGTTGTAGCTACAGAACACAGTTGTTGTTGTTGTAGCTACAGAACACAGTTGTTGTTGTAGCTACAGAACACAGTTATTGTTGTTGTAGCTACAGAGCACAGTTGTTGTTGTTGTAGCTACAGAGCACAGTTGTTGTTGTAGCTACAGAACACAGTTGTTGTTGTAGCTACAGAACACAGTTATTGTTGTTGTAGCTACAGAACACAGTTATTGTTGTTGTAGCTACAGAACACAGTTGTTGTTGTTGTAGCTACAGAGCACAGCTGTTGTTGTTGTAGCTACAGAGCACAGTTGTTGTTGTAGCTACAGAACACAGTTGTTGTTGTAGCTACAGAACACAGTTATTGTTGTAGCTACAGAACACAGTTGTTGTTGTAGCTACAGAACACAGTTGTTGTTGTAGCTACAGAACACAGTTGTTATTGTTGTAGCTACAGAACACAGTTGTTGTTGTAGCTACAGAACACAGTTGTTGTTGTAGCTACAGAACACAGTTATTGTTGTAGCTACAGAACACAGTTGTTGTTGTAGCTACAGAACACAGTTGTTGTTGTAGCTACAGAACACAGTTATTGTTGTAGCTACAGAACACAGTTGTTGTTGTAGCTACAGAACACAGTTGTTGTTGTAGCTACAGAACACAGTTATTGTTGTAGCTACAGAACACAGTTGTTGTTGTAGCTACAGAACACAGTTGTTGTTGTAGCTACAGAACACAGTTATTGTTGTAGCTACAGAACACAGTTGTTGTTGTAGCTACAGAACACAGTTGTTGTTGTAGCTACAGAACACAGTTATTGTTGTAGCTACAGAACACAGTTGTTGTTGTAGCTACAGAACACAGTTGTTGTTGTAGCTACAGAACACAGTTATTGTTGTAGCTACAGAACACAGTTGTTGTTGTAGCTACAGAACACAGTTGTTGTTGTAGCTACAGAACACAGCTGTTGTTGTTGTAGCTACAGAACACAGTTGTTGTTGTAGCTACAGAACACAGTTGTTATTGTTGTAGCTACAGAACACAGTTATTGTTGTTGTAGCTACAGAGCACAGTTGTTATTGTTGTAGCTACAGAACACAGCTGTTGTTGTTGTAGCTACAGAACACAGTTATTGCTGTTGTAGCTACAGAACACAGTTATTGTTGTTGTAGCTACAGAACACAGTTATTGTTGTTGTAGCTACAGAACACAGTTGTTATTGTTGTAGCTACAGAACACAGTTATTGCTGTTGTAGCTACAGAGCACAGTTGTTATTGTTGTAGCTACAGAACACAGTTATTGCTGTTGTACCTACAGAGCACAGTTGTTATTGTTGTAGCTACAGAACACAGTTGTTATTGTTGTAGCTACAGAACACAGTTATTGTTGTTGTAGCTACAGAACACAGCTGTTGTTGTTGCAGCTACAGAACACAGCTGTTGTTGTTGTAGCTACAGAACACAGTTATTGTTGTTGTAGCTACAGAACACAGCTGTTGTTGTTGTAGCTACAGAACACAGTTGTTGTTGTTGTAGCTACAGAACACAGTTATTGTTGTTGTAGCTACAGAACACAGCTGTTGTTGTTGTAGCTACAGAACACAGTTGTTGTTGTTGTAGCTACAGAACACAGTTATTGTTGTTGTAGCTACAGAACACAGCTGTTGTTGTTGTAGCTACAGAACACAGTTGTTGTTGTTGTAGCTACAGAACACAGTTATTGTTGTTGTAGCTACAGAACACAGCTGTTGTTGTTGTAGCTACAGAACACAGTTGTTGTTGTTGTAGCTACAGAACACAGTTATTGTTGTTGTAGCTACAGAACACAGCTGTTGTTGTTGTAGCTACAGAACACAGTTGTTGTTGTTGTAGCTACAGAGCACAGTTGTTATTGTAGCTACAGAACACAGCTGTTGTTGTAGCTACAGAACACAGCTGTTGTTGTAGCTACGGAACACAGTTATTGCTGTTGTAGCTACAGAGCACAGTTATTGTTGTTGTAGCTACAGAACACAGTTGTTGTTGTTGTAGCTACAGAGCACAGTTATTGCTGTTGTAGCTACAGAGCACAGCTGTTGTTGTTGTAGCTACAGAGCACAGCTGTTGTTGTTGTAGCTACAGAGCACAGTTGTTGTTGTAGCTACAGAGCACAGTTGTTATTGTAGCTACAGAACACAGCTGTTGTTGTAGCTACAGAACACAGCTGTTGTTGTTGTAGCTACAGAACACAGCTGTTGTTGTTGTAGCTACAGAACACAGTTGTTATTGTTGTAGCTACAGAACACAGTTGTTATTGTTGTAGCTACAGAACACAGCTGTTGTTGTTGTAGCTACAGAACACAGTTGTTGTTGTAGCTACAGAACACAGCTGTTGTTGTTGTAGCTACAGAACACAGCTGTTGTTGTTGTAGCTACAGAACACAGCTGTTGTTGTTGTAGCTACAGAACACAGTTGTTATTGTTGTAGCTACAGAACACAGTTGTTATTGTTGTAGCTACAGAACACAGCTGTTGTTGTTGTAGCTACAGAACACAGTTGTTGTTGTAGCTACAGAACACAGCTGTTGTTGTTGTAGCTACAGAACACAGCTGTTGTTGTTGTAGCTACAGAACACAGCTGTTGTTGTTGTAGCTACAGAACACAGTTGTTATTGTTGTAGCTACAGAACACAGTTGTTATTGTTGTAGCTACAGAACACAGCTGTTGTTGTTGTAGCTACAGAACACAGTTGTTGTTGTAGCTACAGAACACAGCTGTTGTTGTTGTAGCTACAGAACACAGCTGTTGTTGTTGTAGCTACAGAACACAGCTGTTGTTGTTGTAGCTACAGAACACAGTTGTTATTGTTGTAGCTACAGAACACAGTTGTTATTGTTGTAGCTACAGAACACAGCTGTTGTTGTTGTAGCTACAGAACACAGTTGTTGTTGTAGCTACAGAACACAGCTGTTGTTGTTGTAGCTACAGAACACAGCTGTTGTTGTTGTAGCTACAGAACACAGCTGTTGTTGTTATAGCTACAGAACACAGTTGTTATTGTTGTAGCTACAGAACACAGTTGTTATTGTTGTAGCTACAGAACACAGTTATTGCTGTTGTAGCTACAGAACACAGCTGTTGTTGTTGTAGCTACAGAGCACAGCTGTTGTTGTTGTAGCTACAGAACACAGTTGTTATTGTTGTAGCTACAGAACACAGCTGTTGTTGTTGTAGCTACAGAGCACAGTTGTTGTTGTAGCTACAGAACACAGTTATTGTTGTTGTAGCTACAGAACACAGTTATTGTTGTTGTAGCTACAGAACACAGTTATTGCTACAACACAGTTATTGTTGTTGTAGCTACAGAGCAGTTGTTGCTACAGAACACAGTTGTTGCTGTTGTAGCTACAGAACACAGTTATTGCTACAACACAGTTATTGTTGTTGTAGCTACAGAGCAGTTGTTGCTACAGAACACGGTTGTTGTTGTACTTAAGAACATATCTGCTCTTGTTACTGTTGTTGTTACAGAACATAACTGCTCGTTTTTGTTGTTGTTATTGTTACAGAACACAGTTGTTGTTATTGTTGCTGATACAGAATATAACTGCTCTTGTTTTTGTTGTTGTTGTTACAGGACATAGCTGTTGTTGTTGTTATTGATGTTACAGAACATAACTGCTCTTGTTATTGTTGTTTCCTTACAGAACACAGCTGCTTTTGTTATTGTTGCTGTTACATAACTGCTCGTTATTGTTGTTGTTGCAGAACACAGTTGCTTTTTTTTGTTATTGTTGCTGTTACAGAATATAACTGCTCTTGTTATTGTTGCTGTTACAGAACACAGCTGCTTTTGTTATTGTTGCTGTTACAGAACATAACTGCCCGTTATTGTTGTTGCTGTTACAGAACACAGCTGCTTTTGTTATTGTTGCTGTTACAGAACATAACTGCCCGTTACTGTTGTTGCTGTTACAGAACATAACTGCCCGTTACTGTTGTTGCTGTTACAGAACACAGATGCTCGTTATTGTTGTTACAGAACACAGCTGCTCTTGTTATTGTTGTTACTATGATAAGCACAATACGTGATGTTAATCGTATCAGGTACATGAAATATGTAACATTTTCGTGTGACCTCACGGGGTTTCCTGAAACAAACATGTCTTGTCTTGTCATGCTGTTAACAGAAACAATTGTTTTTGTTTTTGTTGTTGGTGGTGGTGGTGGTGGCGTCGTTATGCAGAATACTGTTGCTCTTGTTGTTTTGTTGTTATTTGAAATACTGTTGTCGTTGTTGTTGTTGTTGGTGGTGGTGGTGATGGTGGTGGTGGTGGTGTCGTTATCGGAAACATACAGGTGTTGTTATTGCTTCGGAATACAGAGAGAGAGAGAGAGAGAGATAGATAGAGAGAGAGAGAGAGAGAGAGAGAGAGAGACAGACAGACAGACAGACACAGACAGACATGCGGACAGACAGACAGACTGCAGGGTACCTTCATGGACAGGAAGGAGGATGCAGGGTGGGGAAGGTCACACTGACCCCCCTAAAACCTGGGCACTGTGGGAGGGTGTCCGGCAACTGTAAACATCATCATCATCGTCATCATCAACTGTAAACATCATCATCATCGTCATCATCAACTGTAAACATCATCATCATCGTCATCATCAACTGTAAACATCATCATCATCGTCATCATCAACTGTAAACATCATCATCATCGTCACCATCATCAACATTATCATCATTGTCGTCTGTAAACATCATCACCATCATCATCATCAACATTATCATCATCGTCGTCTGTAAACATCATCATCATCGACCATCAACTGCAAACAACACCAATCGTCGTCGTCATCATCATCGTCATCATCAGTAAAATAAACACCAATCGTCGTCATCATCATAATCATGATATGTAAACAACATTAAACGTCGTCGTCGTCATCATTACCGTCATCTGTAAACAACATTAACTGTCGTCACCACCATCATCATCATCAACTGTCAACAACATCAACCGTCATCATCACGAACTATTAAGAAGAACAGCAAGAACAATGATAATAATAATAATGATAATTCCTTCCTCCTTAAAGACATACGCTTAACTAGTTTATGTCCTGTAATAAAGAAAGATGCACGCTATATTGGTATTATATACAGAGAGTACAGAGTGAAAACGACTGAAGCAGAGTGATGTATATATATATATATATACGTATCGAGAGAGAGAGCGAGAGGGAGAGAGAGAGAGAGAGGGGGGGGGACAAATTAAAACAAAGCATTTTACACTCCTCAACAAAGACATGGGAGATATAACCCATACATACAAGTGCAGGTGATTTTCCATCAGCACAGAAAATAACACAACATTAAATGCATGGACAGAGAAACCCGAGCAAGGAACCAAAGAAGACCACCACAAAACAAAATGCTGTTGTCTGTGGACACTGGCAAAGCACACACACAAAGCCATGACACAGGGGAAAAAAAGCCGAAATGCAACAAAAGTGACCCCCCCCCCCCCCCCCCAAAAAAAAAAAAAAAAGCCGAGAAGCCGCACAGATTATCACCTACTTGTCTGAATGTTTTGTTTAAATCACGAGTTACACAAAAACTACTTCTACTACTAATAATAATGAGTTGTACATATGTGCAGAGACTAACCATTTCACACACACACATCACATACACACACACACTCATACCCACAGGCATGCATTCACACACACTCATACCCACGCGCATGGAAGCACATACACACACATCCATGCATGCACGCACACACACTCATACATGCATACACACACTCCATACACCTCCCCACACACATCCACGGACACTAGAGTCCCACCTTCCCTCCTTCCCTCTCAGTCTTCTGCTCTGCTTCCCTCCCCCCTCTCTACTTTTATCTCCTCCAATATCACTGGAGCTGAAAGACAGTCAACCGAAGACTACTTCTACGATTTCCACTATCACTACCGCTCTGTATGATAGTCAGTCGTGTTCGACTATGACTATCTCAACAGCAAAGGAGGCAACTACTGTCCAAACTATCTGGGCGTTGGGATAGTCCCCAAAGGCCACCTAGCCCCCTAGGCTGCAGCCCGAACAATGTCTCCAAGTTTGGGAGTCATAGTCCTTCACAAAAGACAATGCTGTAAATGACTTCCCATTGCAATGGAAAATCAGGATCACATAGCTCTCCACTCTATCGATACGAACAGAAACGTGGGTAGGGAGGGGTGATGGGAGGGGTTGTGAGGGTGGGGGTGGGGGTGGGGGAGTTATACATAACCAGTGACCGTTAACGATTGGACTACGACGATTCTTTCCCCAAACAATGATGTCTTCATGCAGAGATGATGTCAACGATAAAAACGGCAACGTAAAGAGATACAGAGATTGATGTATTGATAGTTTGTGAGTGTGTGTGTGTGTGTGTGTGTGTGTGTGTGTGTGTTGTGTGTGTGTGTGTGTGTGTGTGTGTGTGTGTGTGTGTGTGTGTGTGTCTCCTCAGTGTTTAAAAAAAAATATGTCTAAAAAAGACACACAACTTTTCCTGTTTTGCTGAGAGGATAATCATGGTTGGTGAACTCATTACGACTTTGGAATGGCAAAGTCACACGCGTATACACACACACGATATATCTCTCTCTCTCTAACACACAGACACAGACACACACACACAGAGAATGGTATGGGCAGTATGGGATGATAACTGTTGACACAATGAATCCCACCCGACTGCACAGGATGTGAGCGGTGTGGGTGCTAGTTTAGTCACCCCTCCTTGAAAATGAATACTTGTGCAGCAAGCCAGTCTATCTTT
>JAAQRG010301217.1:0-15281 GCA_011634625.1 Babylonia areolata
TTATTCATTAATAGGCCTAGGCCCCTTATGAAGGGGTAAGTGACAATATAAGTAATAACAAACAAAATGAAAATATATAACCAACCACAATAAGTACACATATTACATTAACGCTGCAAAATATAGGAGAGAGAGAGAGAGAGAGAGAGAGAGAGAGAGAGTAAAATGAAAAATCTGCGTCAGGAAGAATGGCTGCCGAAGAGAAGAGGAAGTTGACTGCTTGCCGAAAAGCGGTTTTCATGGATTTCCGACGCGGTTTTCATTGGATTTCCGACGACGGGGGTTTTCTCGTACGACCAGTCTGGTGTTCTCAATAATTGTAGACTTATAACAGTTTAATTTCATTTTTGCAGGTGTCAGTTAGCTTTCCGGACTGATCCGTATACGCTACACTGCATCTACGTTAAAAAAAAAAAGAAAAAAAAGGTGGATGGGGTGGGTAGGGGGTAGATACCGGCCTGACCTGCCCAAAACTTGCAATTATTGGCTGCAATTATTGGCATGACAGCTGTTATATTCGTCGCTTATGATTACGTGGGGAATATGAAAACTCGATCGGTTAATTCGTGAGACGAAACGCATATAGCGCAGAATAAAATCAGTGTAGGTCAGTCGACTATTCAATGGTACATACCACCAGCGAACACGCTCAGTTTATTTATTCCGAAACGCACCACAAGTGCTTTCATTTTATGTAATTGAACTCTAACGGACATTGGAAAGAGGCAGAAGACATTCCGACCTGTGGTGTCAACCTCTCGTCAGTCAACATGACCTCGTACTGACGAGCACATTATTCGTTAGCAGCAGTTAACGGGTTAGAATTGGCGACCCCTTCCCACCCCACCTCACCTCGCCTCACCTCACCTGAAGTTGACTTTGAATGGTTATTAAGGAAGCGTGGAAGTTTTGACAACTTTTTTGAATGCTCAAAATTATTTGGCTTTGTTTAAATGTAAGTAAAGAAATTTGTCCCCCCAAACACAAAAAAGAAAAAAAAATCAAAAGAAAAAATATTTATGAGAAAAAAAACCCCAACAACAACCAGAAACGAAAACAAATCGAACGTATTTTTGTCTGTTATCTTCCCTGTTCTGCATTTTTTCCCCTGTTTTTGAATTTAAGGATTTCTTTTTCTTAATCAGTTTATTATTATTATTATTATTATTATTATTATTATTATTATTATTACTGCACGCAGAAAAAAAAAGAAAAAAGGTGGCGCTGTAGTGTAGTGACGCGCTCTCCCGAGCAGCCCGAATTTCACACAGAGAAATTAATCTGTTGTGATAAAAAGAGAAATACAAATACAATTATTTATTATTATTATTATTATTATTATTATTATTATTATTATTATTATTATTATTATTATCATTATACACTTTCTTATCTTTAGTTGTTGTTTTTTTGTTTGTGTGTGTGTGTTTTTTGGGGTACTTTTTCGTGTGCCTCGATCGTTTTCTGTGCCCTTTCGTGGCATTTTGTTCCCACCCCGCTCGCACCGATTTTCCTCTCTTCCCCTCTCTTCCCCCGCACCCCCAGGCCAGCAGAGCCACAGTGTTGTACCATACTCGATCGTTCTCCCTGGGAAGTCCTGGCACCACTACGTATAAGGAGGCCATCCATACCATGCCCGGGTAAACTATAATCATTTTATCCACGGGAGGAGGAGAAAGCTCACCGCTGCCGAGTAATTAGGGTGGTGGTGGTGGTGGTGCTCAAACATGATGCACGTACGTGCCTGTTATACGTTCGATAATGATAATGATAATACGCAGGACACCGCCTTCTGTATAAGGTCCTCTGCTGGTGACAGTTAGTACTGGGTTGGTTTGGTTGTGGAGCCATTCTTTTTAGTAAGCCGCCTTCTTTCTTCCTTCTCTGGAGGTGTGGCGCTCAAAGTGGAAGCTGGGTGGGTGGGGGGGGCGGAGGGGGGGGGTAGGGGAGGGGGTGAGGGGGGAGGGAGGGGGTTAAATGGGGTGGGGGTGGGGGGTGGAATGTCGAAACTGATCGGTCACCTTGAAAGTAAAACATGAAGGTCACCGATTTTGGGACTTCAAAAAGAAACAAAAATTTTTTTAAGATATTTTTGAAATGATGGGTGAAAATGATCATGGTGATGATGATGATGCAAGATCAATCATGTGGAAGAAGTGTGTGTATGTATGCACGAGTGAGTTATGTTCTCAGTAACAATCTATCTTGTTTTAACCTTACCCTTTCCACGTGTATTGTCAATTATCTCTCTTATCCTATGAGTTATGTTCTCAGTAACAATCTATCTTGTTTTAACCTTACCCTTTCCACGTGTATTGTCAATTATCTCTCTTATCCTATGAGTTATGTTCTCAGTAACAATCTATCTTGTTTTAACCTTACCCTTTCCACGTGTATTGTCAATTATCTCTCTTATCCTATGAGTTATGTTCTCAGTAACAATCTGTCTTGTTTTAACCTTACCCTTTCCACGTGTATTGTCAGTTATCTCTCTTATCCTAATCTGAATACTTTATCATCGTGGACAAGCATCGACTGTGTGAAACAGAGAGAGGCTGAATTGAGAGAATTAAAGATCAGGACTGGACACCAAGGTGTAAACATCTATAACTAGAAAGACTGCACGATATCTGTTTGTATGCAAGACTTCTATGCATATATGACGGGCGTAATAGCCGAATTGGACTTTCAGTCTGAGGGTCCCGGGTTCGAATCTCGGTGGCGCCTGATGGGTAAAGGGTGGAGATTTTTCTGATCTGCCAGGTCAACATAAAATTATGTGCAGACCTGCCAGTGCCTGAACCCCCTTCGTGTGTATACGCACACAGAAGATCAGATACACACGTGAAAGATCCTGTAAGCCATGTCAGCGTTCGGTGAGTAATGGAAACAAGAACATACCCAGCATGCACAACCCCGAGTATGGCTGCCTACATGGCGGTGTAAGTAAAAAAAGAAAACAACAAGAACAACAACTGTCATACATGTATAATGTTGTATGTTTGTCTGAATCTGTATGTGTACGTGCCTGAATGACTAAATGACACAGGAAATGAATGATGAGCGCCCAATGTCAGCCGTCAGTCGGCCCGCTCTACCCAGGTAGGCAGCCTGTTGCGTAAATGACCCTGTGTTTGTAAAGCGCTTAGAGCTTGATCTCCGACCGAGGATAGGCGCTATATTATAAGTATCCATATCAACTTCTCCAAATCAGGTTTTTAGAATGAGTGTTTTACACAAGTGGTACAGAGCGTTGGGTTTAGGTTCGATTCTGTCCAGGCACCGTCTGCATGGTGGGTTGGGTGCGTCATGTCGAGGGGTGGAGAGCTTTCCGATCTAAGTCATCAGAGGTGCAGAACAAGTTGCCGGTGCCTTAGTGAATTTGCACGCCACCAAGTCCTTTCTATCCTTGCTATCGTACTAGAACCTAAAACATTTTTCACTCTCTTTGTGTGTGGACCTGAAAACCTACACCTTGTATTGTGTCGTCGTTTAAATTCATTTTATTTTATTTGTTTTTTTGTTTTTGTTTTTTTTTGGATTGTTTTGTGTGTGTGTGTGTGTGTGTGTGTGTGTGTGTGTGTGTGTGTGTGTGTGCGCGCGCGCGCTTAGAGTTGACTTCATCAAGATTTTGCGTCTTATAAATATTATTATTATTAGTAGTAGTATTTTTATGTATTTATCTATTATTATTAATTAATTAATTTTATTTAATTTATTTTTTTGTTATTTTATTTTAATTAATTCTTTCTTTCTTTCATTATTTTTGTTTTTGTTATTTTATTTTATTTTATTATTTTATTTTATGTTTTTTTCTCGAGGCCTGACTAAGCGCGTTGGGTTACGCTGCTGGTCAGGCATCTGCTTGGCAGATGTGGTGTAGTGTATATGGATTTGACCGAACGCAGCGACGCCTCCTTGAGCTACTGATACTGATACTGTTTTTTGTTGGCACCAGAACATGTATACGTGTCCGTTGGCAGTTTTGGGCTGCGTAAGCCCTTATTGTATGTATGTATGTATGTATGTATGTATGTATGTATGTATGTATGTATGTACGTACGTATGTACGTATGTATGTATGAATGTAATGTACGTAGGTAGGTAAGCAGGAGGCAGGCATGCATGCAGGCAGGCAGGTTGGTAAGTACAGGTAGGTCGGTACGTAAGTGGGTAGGTAGGTAGGTATGGATGGTGGTCATTTTTGTAATGAGTTTTGTACATGCAAAGCGCATTGAACTCTATAGCGAAAAAATAAAAAGCACCGAATAAGTGTTCATATCATCATCATCATCACTATCATCAAGTTTTCACAACAGTTTGTTTGTCTGTCTGCAGGAGACCAGACTGGTGGATAAAGAAGAAGTTCCATGAAAGACACAGACAGACAGACACTATATGTCTGCCAGTCCAGTTCTGTCAGTTTTACTCTCCGAGGGCTGCGACAGAAGACGTTGTTCCGGGCTTTAGACATCGCTGTTAAGGAGACGTGTGGCCTCTTCCCAAGACCTTTCTCCAGGGAACAGTTCAGAGGACATTGCTGTTAAAGAGACCTGTGGCCTCTCCCAAAGACCTTCCTCCAGGCAACAGTTCAGAGGACAATGCTGTTAAGGAGACTTGTGGCCTCTCCCAAAGACTTTCCTCCAGAGAACAGTTCAGGGGACAGTACTGTTAAAGAGACCTGTGGCCTCTCCCAAAGACCTTCCTCCAGGCAACAGTTCATGGGACATTGCTGTTAAGGAGACCTGTGGCCTCTCCGAAAGACCTTCCTCCAGGCAACAGTTCAGGAGACAATGCTGTTAAAGAGACCTGTGGCCTCTCCGAAAGACCTTCCTCCAGGCAACAGTTCAGGGGACAATGCTGGTATGGAGACCTGTGGAATCTCCCCATGACCTTCCTCCAGGCAACAGTTCAGGTGACAACGCTGTTAAAGAGACCTGTGGCCTCTTCCCAAGACCTTCCTCCAGGCAACAGTTCAGGGGACAGTACTGTTAAGGAGACCTGTGGCCTCTTCCCAAGACCTTCATCCAGGCAACAGTTAAGGGGACAATGATGTTAAGGAGACCTGTGGCCTCTCCGAAAGACCCTCCTCCAGGCAACAGTTCAGGGGACATTGCTGTTAAGGAGACCTGTGGCCTCTCCGAAAGACCTTCATCCAGGCAACAGTTCAGGAGACAGTGCTGTTAAAGAGACCTGTGGCCTCTCCCAAAGACCTTCCTGCAGGCAACAGTTCAGGGGAAAATGCTGTTAAGGAGACCTGTGGCCTCTCCCAAAGACCTTCATCCAGGCAACAGTTCTGGGGACATCGCTGTTACGGAGACATGTGGCCTCTTCCCAAGACCTTCATCCAGGCAACAGTTCAGGGGACAATGATGTTAAGGAGGCCTGTGGCCTCTTCCCAAGACCTTCATCCAGGCAACAGTTTAGGAGACAATGCTGTTAAGGAGACCTGTGGCCTCTCCCAAAGACCTTCCTCTAAGTTCAGGGGAAGAGGAGAAGGGGGAAGACAGAGAAAGAGGTGGACAGTGTTATCAGGAGCTTTGCTCAAAACCAGGCACTGGCACACAACCGTGACGTGAGGAATGGAGGCATGTAGTGCGGCATTCCATCATGCAGTGCCTCTGCTACTTCTTCTTCTTCGTTCGTGGGCTGCAACTCTCACTTTCACTCGTATGTGCGCGAGTGGGCTTTTACGTTTATGACCATTTTTGCCCCGCCATATAGGCAGCCATACTCTGTTTTCGGGTGTGTGCATGCAGGGGTATGTTCTTGTTTCCATAACCCACCGAACGCTGACATGGATTACAGGGTCGTTAACGTGCGTATTTGATCATCTGCTTGCGTATACACACGGAGGGGGTTCAGGCACCAGCATGTCAGCTCATTATCATATTGATCTGGGAGATCGGAAAAATCTCCACCCTTTACCCACCAGGCGCCGTTACCGTGATTCAAACCCCACACCCTCAGATTGGAAGTCCAACGCTTGAACCACTGGGCTATTGCGCCCGTCAGTACTGGCCTCTACGACCCACGATGGAGGGTTGTGGGATCAGTAAGAAAGCAAGCAAATTAATAAGTTTAGGGGAAGGTTGCAACTGTGGTTCGTCTCTCAGCAGGATCACACTGACAGATTTCCCCGAAATATCGTGGACGTATCACCAATGGGTTAAGGACCAGCCAAACTGAACTTAGTGTTCTGGACAGAAGTATCTGGTTTAAATAATTTCAGGGGTGGTTCCCGTTATCATTGAGAAATGTAGGGCCAACTGTAGTAGCTGAAGTAAAAAAAAAAAAAAGAAAAAAAAGAGATATATATAACTCCACACATACACACAATTACAGATCAGGGGAGAACTAATTTCAGAACCCTAGGGTACGTGTTAAAATTGACCAAATCTAATGAAACTGATATCTGGGACACAGGAAGGTTTATTCTGGAGGAAAATGAGATTGTTCAATGTATACAGTGTTGGTAGAGGTGTGTGCCCAACTGAGTGCCATATTCAGATGGGAAAAAATATATCCGTGCATGAATGGACTGTTCAACACCAAAGGCATATCATGGGTCCAAGCGCATAAATGCAGCAATTATAGTTCCGAATTCAGTTTTTGTCTTTATGGATTTAACAGGATCATGTTTTTTAAATGTTTGTTTTGTTTGTTTGGGGTGGGTGTTATTTAATAAGTTAAAAAAAAGAATCGAAAGATCCTTTGTTTTGTAGTGGGCGATGACACAACTAGGGAAAGGTAAGACAATACCAGATTCGTTCCATCCACCACTACACTCACTTGGGAGTGCACTGTCAGGTGGGTGCACTTTGAATTCGGGTCATGTTTTGACGTTTTGATGAGTGTGCGTGATTTACATTTATAAAAATTCATAAAGGTGTATCTTTATTATTTTTTTTGTTTGCCATTGTTTGCCAACAAATATCTCTCATTTTATTATGGCCTATCGATCTTCTTTACCCTTATTCCTTTAAATGTCCAACTTCTGTATGTACCCCCCCCCACCCCCCCAAACCACCCTTCTTTTGGAGGGTGGAGGGAGTTGAGACAAAAAGTAAGGGCAGGTCTAGGAGAAAACAGGGAATGTGCTCTAACTGCGCGTCCATACTTATGTGAAAATGATGCACCCATTAGCACATGAGCAAGACGTTCAACGCATAACGATAAATCGCGCACACACGCACACACACTCATCCACAGTTCATATCATTTCAGAATACATATCAACCATTTTTATTCATTAAAAAAAGTGTGCACATGACCAAAAAAAAAAAACAGAAAAGAAAAATTAACAAACGGAAAAATACAAAAAAACAAAACCAGCTGTAGCGGAGCAGACAACTCCTGCCTGACAGTAGAACACGGGCAGTTATGAGAAAGGGTACAATGAAGCGGAGGGGAAAAAAAGAAAAACGGGAAAAAAAAAAGATTATTTATCCAGTCACTTATTTACATAATATATGACAGCAAAGCATGACAGGAAAAAAAAGATACATGTCCCCACCCCCACTTGAAGAATAAGACAAAAAACAAGTGAATTCATTTGTGTGAATGGACGTCCACAGTCTTTGTAACACTGTGCAAGATACAAATATAAACACTTATGAAAAAAAAGAGCAGGAAAATCAAGCTAAGAAGAAGCAAACAAAAGCCCTACTATTTCTTCTTTTTTGTTGTTGTTGTGAAGCATAGCTGATTAACAACATTAACAGTAATGTATATAAATAACAATATTGATAAACATGTAGAACAGCTGCTGATTTTGTGGAAAGCAAAATCCAACACGCCCAACTCAGAAGTTTCCCCGCCCAAAGAAGAAGAAGAAGAAGAAGAAGAAAAAAAAAAGAGTTTGGCACATCAGAATTGTTGTCTGAGTTGTTGGTCATGCTGAACAAAATCTCAGCAGAATTATTGCTCTGATGATTTATTGTTATCATTAACTTATTTTCTTATTGTAAAAACAAAAAAGTAGCATGTGGCAAAAGGAATGAACTCTTCAATCTTCCGGCCAACTGACAACTGCTACCTCCCCTAAAGATCTTATGCTGACCCCAGGGTTTTGGGGAAAAAAAAAACAACACCTAAAAGGATCGATAGAAAAACTGCATTATACAAAATAAGTAGATGACTCAGGCAATCACAAGACAAGGCAGTGTTGACTCCGACACACAAGACCACCAACGTTCCATGTGCAGATACCCACATGCAGATCTGGTGTGATCAGGGTCAAGGAACAAATCCCTCCCAACCCTCTCTCCCTCTTCAAGATGGATGTGTATGTATATAGTGAGCCACTGTCACCTTTGACACTCACTCAATCGTGTCAATTAGAGAAGAAAACACTAGAAATTACTTTGATAGATTTTCAGTATTTAAGTTTTGGGGGGTAAAAACTCAGAGAAAAAAAAATGCATTTTTATAGCGGACAATTTGAAGAGCTTCAGACTTTGAAGCAGTGTTTGTGGGTTTTTACACACTCCTGGCAACATTCACACTGTAAAAATTCTGCTTTTTCTCAAGTGGAACAGGATGCATAAGGAAATTTAGAACATTGTTTTCAAAGGTAGTTTTAAAATAACCATCAATTTTGGAGAAAAAAGAAGAGAAACACACTGGGGTGCAGCAGCAATACTAACTTATTGTGAGACAATTTGTTCTGTTTTCATGTACATAGCCCCCTCACCTTTTTTTTTTTCCATGTTGCTACCAAACCCTCTTTCAATCATATAAAAAAGGCAGTCATATAGAAAAAAAAATTACCACCACCAATTACAATTATGAAAGTTGTCATAATAATAATAATAATAATGCTAATGAAGTGGTTTCTATTCGGCTGGCATGACTGCATGGATAGCCAGCTCACAGATCATCATGAAAGCCTTTTGCTTTGTTTGCATAGAAAAACCATAATTATTATACCAAGTCCACACACAAAAAGAAATTCATAATAAATAAATAATACAATGGTATATAAGTAAGAACTATAGTGCTACAAGCTAGTAAGTGATCCTCTAATTTGTGAGTTATACTAAACTATCATGGCACTGATCCTGTATACAAATTTGGTTCATTTCAGTTTGGTTTTGTTTCCACTTTGGACCGTAAAGCTATTGTGTTAAAAAAAAAAAAAATCTAGTACCATTCAACTTTTCTTCACAAAGAAACAAAAAAAGTGCAGAGCTCTTTTCAATGAATGATCACAGTTGATGATTTTTTTTCCCCAGACAAGAAAACAATTACATGGATGGAATTGAAGTCAACGTTCGGCTTCGTTTTAACACTCACACACATACACAGGTACACACAAACAGTGATTAATGAATGAGACATGTGGTACATGGCATGTTGAGGACACCTTAAAAAAACACAAAAAAACAACAACAAAAAGCAATGTTTCTTTACCACTGGCACACCCCTGAAAGCAAACTATGAGAATGTGCTACAATTTCCATCTGTTCACCATAATCTATTATCAGTTCATTTACTCAGTCTTGTTGTTCAGAGATGGGGGGCAGTTGGGGAGGACAGTCTTGATCAGGGCTCATTAGCTTATCTGAGAAACAAATGCCAAAATTAAATAAAACTGAACGCGGTAAACTATAGTCTTTCTCACACACACAAAAAAAGTGCACTCTTTTCACATCTGTTGCCCCTCCCCTAAAAACACTGAGGGAAATGAGGCTCATTTAACAATAGCAGGTAAATGTCACTGCGTCACTGCATATTGAAAAACAATTCCTATCTGAAATACACAACAAGAAAACTCTTCTTGAATGCTTTAAATGTGCCCATAAGGATGGTTGATGTACTGTACCCATTACTTAAATTCATTTCATTCTTTTTCTGTAAGATCTTAAATTTTATTTTTTCAATTTTGAATCACATTACCATTTGAAAAATTCATTTAACAGGCTCTTACAATAACTATTAAACATACCCAGAGAGAGTGGCTGTACACTGTAAAATATGTTGTTGAATATCCTGACGCTGAAACCAATGATGGATAGGTAGTTGACGTCATGATCTTTCCTTGCTGAAGAAAAAAAGAAGACACACAAAAACGCTAAAAACCCCCAAACCAACCCCAGAACAAAAACAACCCAAGACCACCATGCATGAGTCCCCAGCTGGCAATCCATATTTTCAGCTTTCATAAAAAAAAACAAAAAAAACTTACAAAATTCAACCTTGATTACAGCAGTGAAAAAACATCTGGCTGGTCTGACTGTGCACAAAGTTGCAAAACTCTCCACATGGATTCCCCCATCTTTCACTTAAAAACAACACTAAAACAAAACACAAAAAACCAAAAAACAAACCCACCACCACCACCCTACTACTGTTTCATTTTCTCTCTTTTTTTTTTTTCATACATGCTGCATCAAAACTACCAGCTAGGTTTTCATGACTGTAATACATGCTCGCTCAAACATCTCATTGAAATGGCACCACAAAGTCTATTTCAGCCACTTCTTTTTTTTGTTTTTTGGCAGACTCCAAACTCGCTCACCGTGAATGACTGGGCATCATACACCACATTGCGTCACACTGCACTGCACTGCACTGCACTGGATTGTACTGTCCTACAAAAGCCGAGAAGAAATTCAGGACCTTTTCTTCACTATCGGTCCAGACTATCAGGTCTGTAAGCTACGTCAGTTGGCAATGGACATTATAGCAGCAACAGGTGTCATTTCATTCGCAGTTAAAACACACATCAAATCTCAGACATGGAAATGGGTTAAGTTGCAACAACCAAGCTGATGGTGATAAACTCTGTATCAATCAATGCTAGAATCGCCAATAATCATCAAATTGGTGCCCATTGACCTGTTTCATGTTTCCAACACCTAGCAATGAACTTTACAAAACAAGTGCAGTTTGTACTCTTCACGACTACCCTCTAATAGAAAAGGAAGGAAGGAAGGAAGGAGTTGAGAAGAAAGCATGCAGCAATATTCCTGAGATACAGGGAAAATGTATATAAACAACAACACAGATTCTTAAATGCAACACATCATTCAATAACATAAAATGAGATCTTGGGTAGAAGGTGGAAAAAAACAAAAAACAAAAAAAAAGATTTTGCGTAGTTTTGTTCTTGGTGGGAACAGCATTTACCTACTGGACTGTGTTCTTGTTCCAAAAAATACAGAAGCACCAACATTCAAATATTCCATTTTGGAAATAACTTAAGTTTCATTTTGTACATTCAGTGATAGTTAGCTATACCTACTGATGATCTACGGCTACAACTGATTTTTTTTCTAACTCTCAAAAACAGGGGGGAAAAAAACACGTCATCCATTGCATATACCAATTACTTTTTGTTTTAATTACAATTCTTACTAATCCACCACTATGACACTGGAATTCTTATCAACATGAATGACTACTAACTAATTTTGATGGAAAACGAATCTCCATTTACCAATGGCTTTTAATACATTTTTTTCAATATTGTGACCTTGGAAATGGGCTCTTGCTTTGAAAACATACAGAATAACATCCACTGGCAGCTTCTCTTGAGGGTATTTATGTGGGAGGTAGGCAGAAGGGATGAAAGTGGGAAATTTGGAAAAACAGGAATTGTTTGTTCTGATTAAACTTCCGAGCGTAAGCCTTCACCTTGTTAAGATAATGTTGATGAAATCAACCTCTCATCAAAAAAAGAATGATGCAGCAAAGAAATTCCAGTACAGTAAGATATATACTTTCAGTTCCACTGTGGTTGGTAATGGGGTGGAGGGTGTGGTGGGGGTTGGGGGAAGGGACAGTGACAAAGGTGGTGACATCAGGCCAAAAGTGACAAAAAAAAGAAGACATATTTCTGAGGGTCCATACAGGCACAAACCTGAACCCCCAAATCACTACAATTCTGTGTCATTTGCAGTGTGAACTAGAAATCCAGGGTTTCTGAAGTTTACATCTAAGAAAAATACTCAATGCTCTTTCATAATAAGCTGAATACAAACAGGTATGACACTGCTTTTCCATTCCAGTCTTCTATCCCCATGTCTCCTTTTCCCACTATAGTTATTTTCAAATTTGCAGGAGCAGTGCAAATAGGTATGGCAACATGTGGCAACGTTTCCATGGTAACAAAATAAAATAAGGTTATAAAACATGGAATAACTGAAAGAAGGCTACTTCTATTGGTAGAATGTTCTTGAGAACAAACAAACAAACAAGCGGAAAGAGAACATGAAGAAACAGATGAGAATTAAAAAAAAAAAAAAAAAAATCAAGACTTGAGAAGAAACAAGAGAGAGAAGAAATGAACAATTTCCATCACACATTGTGCTTTCTCCATAGCAATGGTCTTCAAGCATTTGAAACTGTGAACATGATGCTGTGTATATGTATACTTCACTGATTCGAAACCAGTAGCATCACTAGAATGAAGCATATTGAAACCTTTCCAAACTGTTCACATTTTATTACAGAAATGTCTGATAATGACATGTACATTCATAAGTGTTTGGATCATTCTCACAATTTGTGCTCGGTGATTTCTCTTGAAGAATAATTTAAAAGCCTTTTATTTATTTATTTTTTTTGCTCACATCATACTCCAAATTTACGCAAATTATGTTTGTTTTTTTTTGGTTTTGATTGTAAACCACAAGATTACATGACCCCGTTGTTAAAATAACAAATAAATTGATGCTATGCTAGATATCAATAAATGGTCAGATATTTCACAGCTAGCATACAGCACTGTACCAACCGAGATAAAATTTGGCATTCGCTTTGTCTTTAACAATTATGTACACAGAAAATACCAACCAGTAGAAAGTCCAGTCTCACCTACTGCTACCTAAGTCTACACTACATCACAGCATTTCAGGTTCACGTCATGAATTCTCATGTCATGAATAATGAATGAGAGGTAGGAATTCCATTCAACCAACAAAACGGGGTGGAAAAAAAGGAAGAAAAGAAAAGAAAAGAAAAGAAAAGAAAAAAACCGTAACAGGGATGTAATTATAAATATAGGACATGTTTCAGTACACCATATAGTTTTTACTTGAGCATTGTTTCTTTGTCCTCTCGATTTCAGGTTTTCAATTCAACAAATGCCATGCCCAAAGAAAAAAACCAAAAAAACCCAACAAACAACAGTGCCAAAAAGTGAGAAATGAAAGTGTAGGATGAGGGAACTGGATGAAAAATGAAATCTTCGTTGAAAGAGTGAACAAAGCGATCATCACTATGATTCAATAACAATTAAAGAATGGAGAGTCGTTGTGAGACAATTTCGAAATTCTTTTTTTTTTTTTTTTTTTTTTTTTTGTCTTCAACTTAATGACAGAGAGAGATATGTGCCCAAACAATATTGCCAACATTTTCTAATCATGGCAAAAAAAATCCAGTTCTGAGAACTACAGTCAACGCTACTCAATCCATTATCAACCCAAACTACCATATCCTTACGCTGCAGAAGAGTCCATAACATTTTTGGGGGGTGGGAAAAAATCCGCCCCAGAAAAGCCAATGATCACAGAATACATAAATGTCCATAAAACGTGTTATTGGTGTAAAACAAACCAACTGAACGATGACATGACATTTCAGTCTATTAAAAAAAAAACCCCAAAACACACACACACACACAAAAAGTACAAATGAAGTGCATGTGTAGAAACAGAAAGAGGGGAGAGGTAGGATGGGCAAGTTACTTTCCCCCTCCTCCCCACACACAAACTTTCACAAAGAAAACTGCCCAAAAAACGTAGATTAAAAATGAACTTAAAAGCACAAATGATTAAGAAAAACAAATGATAAAAAACTGATGGAAGCCTTCGAATGAGTTCATGCAAGACTATATATAAGCAAGAAACTTGCATAGTAAAAAAATTGATCACAATATTCAGAGGGAGAGAAAACATGCTAGCTGACGAAGAACTGGCAGGGGGGAATGGAAAAAAAGCCTTGAATACTTGGACCTGAATATTCAATTCAGCTGAATTTTATTGCTGCAGTAAACTGACAGATGTTTTTCACATGATCACAAATTGCATTAACAAAAACCATTTCAAAACCATTATCCAGTTGTTTTTTCCACTGTGCTAAGTCAGATAGTCAATGTCTGACATTACCAAAAAAAAAAAAAAAAAAAAATCTATACAAATTCAGTTAAGACTTTATCGTAACATTTCTTTTTATATAATCTACAATGGAGTAATATCTTTTGACAACTAACAGTATTAAAAAAATCAAAACCAATTCCAGTATGCCACCGGGAAGTGTCATAATCTGTATAAAATTTCAAATGCGGGTATTACCTTCTTTGGAAAGATCCTCTTTTGGAAACTAAGTTAAAATAACCAACGCACAAAGTGAAGATTGGAAATTATATGGAAAGTTATGCAAAATATAACAGGTTTGTGCTTAAATAAGTGCAAGGTAACATTTGAAACAAAAAAATGAAAACAAACAAAAAAAAGCACAATACAAAGGCTATGAGTATGTATAATAATGATAACAATGATGATGATATTATCTTCATCAGGGAAAAAAAGTGAACAATTTCACACACACATACATGAAAATATTCAAACAAAGAGAAACTGCATGATAAATTTGGAGAAATGAAAAGAAATAGCACACTGATACATACTGCACATGCAAAAAAACACATACAGACACCCAATTTTGCACACACATAGGCACATAAGCACACACAATAAACACATATTTCTGCAACCCATTTCCATCCTTCCAGGATTTCGTATCAGTATCAGTAACTCAAGGAGGCGTCACTGCGTTCGGACAAATCCATATATACGCTACACCACATCTGCTAAGCAGATGCCTGACCAGCAGCGTAACCCAACGCGCTTAGTCAGGCCTTGAGGAACCCCCGCCCCCAAAAAAAACAAAAACAAAAAAACCCCAGATAATTATTGATGGACAAAGCAAACTGTGTTAATGGAGAGATATGAAAAAAAAAGAAAAGAAAAAAAGAGAACATTATGATAGCTATATATGATTATATGACATACAATCAACAGACACAGATCCTTAAGGAGATGGACAGTTTCCTAACCATGATGAACAGGCATGAGGGATTTAAAAAAAAACAACAGAACATTCACAACAACAAACAATGGACAATATGACCAAACGTCATGCAACAGCAACAATTAACAGGAGATAACGATCAGCTGAATGAACGGCCTTGTAATCGACCAACGCTTTTTTTTTCTTTTTCTTTTTTTTTTAAAACTTTTTTTTTCATTAATTTTTTTATTATTATTTTTTAT
>JAAQRG010301226.1:0-5000 GCA_011634625.1 Babylonia areolata
TGTGTGGTGTGACACACTGTGGTGTGGTGTGGTGTGGTGTGGTGTGACACACTGTGGTGTGGTGTGGGCTGTGTGACACACTGTGGTGTGGTGTGGTGTGGGCTGTGTGACACACTGTGGTGTGGTGTTGTGTGGTGTGGCGTGGTGTGGTGTGGTGTGGTGTGGGTTGTGTGACACACTGTGGTGTGGCGTGGTGTGGCGTGGGCTGTGTGTGACAGTGTGGTGTGGTGGTTTCATTCCACCACTATGTAATGTTGTACAATACAAACAAATCTCTCTCTCTCTCTCTCTCTCTCTCTCTCTCTCTCTCTCTCTCTCTCTCTCTCTCTCTCTCCAAAAAACAAAATTATTTCAAAGGATTCGTCTCCATCTCTCTCTCTATCCATGCTTTTCCTCTCCCTCTCCCCACCTCTCTCCTTCCCTCCCTGCCGACCCCCCACCCCCACCCCGTTCTCTGTGTTCCCTCTCCTCTCCCTCATTGACTTCTTTACTGAGGGAAACACAAGGAGTGGAAACAGTGAAGGCAGGACATGAGGATGGACTGTCACTGTGTCCATCAGAACAGCAGAGGAGGCAACTGCTGTCCCAACTATCTGATCTAGAATTTGATTATAGCGGTGAGGGACCTGCCCAAGCTACATCCCCACTCTCTCGGCCAAGAGGGTTTTAGGACAGTCGGCACTGGGATAGTTCCCAAAGGCCAGCTAGCCCCCAAAGCTGCAGCACTAAGAGCCGGTGCATTTTTGCCTCATAGTTTGCGAGTCCTTCGCAAAAGATTAAGCTGTTCATAAAATTCCCATTGTGGTGGGGGAAACGTTGTCATACAGCTCTCACCTCACTTTGGTGTTGATAACAACCTGACTGTATATAACTGTTGTTGATGTTGCAGGTGTCCTTGGTGGAGTTCAACGCCAAGAACGCCCAGTTCCGCATCTTGCCGCGCTACAAAGTGAAGTCGGAAGGAGAAGTGGTGAGTGGCCAGTACTGTGACTGTACAGTGACAATCTGTGGCCAGTACTGTGACTGTACAGTGACAATCTGTGGCCAGTACTGTGACTGTACAGTGACAATCTGTGGCCAGTACTGTGACTGTACAGTGACAATCTGTGGCCAGTACTGTGACTGTACAGTGACAATCTGTGTCATACATGTTCGTTAGGTTGTCAAAAGTTCGAGGAAACTGGGGAAAACCTCTTTTCTAATTGCCTTAAAACCTTGTAAAATATCGCTTGTGTTTGTAAAATTTTGTAAATTTGATGTTGTCCTCTTCGAAATAGTTAAAAGAATTAATACATATTTAATAAATATTAAAACAGCTAAGAGGTTTTTGTCTCTCCGACGGGGGCTCTGCCTATACCGGTGTTTTGGGTCACGACTCGAGTGGCCGTCACTGGAAGAGTGAAGAATAGAGATGTCGTGCAGATCCAAGGCAACTCGACACTGGCGGCGATTTGGGGTGGGGGGGGGGGGGGAAGTGGTCGTTTTGATTCGCTTGTACTGCTTATATGACATATATACTTGGCTCGTTCCAGCTATATATCTCTCTCTGTCTCTGTCTGTCTGTCTGTCTGTCTGTCACTGTCACTGTCTCTGTCTCTGTCTCTCTGTCTGTCTGTCTCTGTCTGTCTGTCTCTGTCTCTCTCTGTCTCTCTCTCTTTCTCTCTCTCTCTGTGTGCTCATTTCTAGGTTTCCGTTTCTCTCTATATATCTTCTATTAGTGTACGTGGCGCGTGCACATGTAAGCGCACGCGCAAAGAGGATGCCAATTTTCTGGAATCCATACCAGTTTGTGTTTGTACAAGTCTCCTGTCTGTTGACTCCGGTGATACCTATCAGCTGAAACTGACACGGACAGTCTGGAACAGTCTTTCTGATGTTCTTTGGATGTGGCTCATGTCGGTTTATTGCATTGCGTACCTGACGTTTGACCTGCATGGCTGTGTGCATGATGCTGGGTACAGCAGTACACGGCAGTGGTCTGTAGGCTTCGTTTGGTTGTTGACGTTGTTGTGTTGTGTTAATGGTTATCGTCACTGCATATTAATAATTGGTGATGGTGGAGGTTCTTTTTTCTCTCTTGGTTTCTTTCTTTCTGTGTGTGTGTGTGTGTGCGTGTGTGCGTGCGTGCGTGTGTGTGTGTGCGCGTGTGTGTGTGTGTGTGTGTTTGCGCGGGCGTGCGTGTGAGTGTGTGTGTATGTTTGTGTGCGTGTGTATGTGTGTGTGTTTGCGCGCACGTGCATGTGAGTGTGTGTGTATGTTTGTGTGCGTGTGTGTATGTTTGTGTACGTGAGTTTGTGTGTGTGTGTGTGTGTTTGTGTCTGTGCATGCGTACGCGCATGCATTTGAGCGAGGGTGCGTGCGCACATGAGTGTGTAAGCGTGCATGCGTGCGCGCGGCTCGTGCGTGTGTGTATGTGTATATGTGTGTACACGTGCGTGCGTGAGTGCTTGAAGGTGGAAATGCGCAGAAGAAAGGCATTTGGTATTCTTTCTTTTTTGTTGTTGTTGTTGTTGTTTCTCGTTTCTCTCTAAAAAGCTCACTCCAGGTAAATGAATTAGCCGTGATTCACCAAGCAGCCGGGAGAAACCCCAGGAACCTCTTTTAGGAACACCACCCCCGTCCCCCTACCACCACCACTTAGCACACTTTTAGCTGTTTCCACGCCACGCCTGATCAACAAGTCTCCATCCCTCAAAGTAAAACGAAAGTAAAGGGGGGACAAGGCAAACCTTTAAAGCAAAACAAATGAAAGGAAAATACCGTGGTCATATTTTGATTACGTAAGCGTGTTAACACACCACCATTAATCAATGTTTCCTTTCTTTAATGTAATATTCAGTTGGTTTTGTGTGTGTGTTTTTTTTAAAACAACAGTAGAATAAAGTGTTATGAATGACAAAAATAAACAAACCGACAGTACAAAGCGGAAAAAATAGTGTCATATTTTGATTGCGTTCCGAGAAATGTGGATGAAGCGCTGATGTTTTTAGGTCAACATGCATTTCATTGTACGTTTGTGTTGTGGAAAAGATAAGAATTGAACGTACTCAGGTTTCGTGCGAACTTTTTTTTTTTATCTTCTTCTTTTCATTTGTCAGTGCGACGATTGATTAATTTCTTCAGCTTTTGCAGAGGTTCTCTCTCTCTCTCTCTCTCTCTCTCTCTCTCTCTCTCTTTATGCTGCCCCGTCATCTGCACCGTTTCAGTGGCATTACTCCCACCCGCTCATTTAGATTCCCTCATACACGGCCATATCCGGGTTCGTCCGTCACAGTTCCAGCGTCGGCAGTCCGCAGGGAACAATCGATGTTAGGTCGCTAGGAGGCCACACACCAGAGGAGACCCTGCACTGCTACTGAGTCACTTCGGTGGTGTTCAGTGGTGCCTGTTCTGATTTAACGTACTTGGGACAGCAGAGTTATTAAATTCGGCACGAATGTTTTACTTTCACATTTGCTCCTGTTTTATGAAAGGTTTGGGTGGAGGTATATTGTATCAGGGAATAGGTGTATTTTATCTGGACAATAATAATTACGAAACACAGATATACACGCGGGGATGTTTGAATTGACTGCCTCACATCCCTGCACACAAACTGTGAGAGCATCACAGAGACTCCATCGTCAGTTGTGTTCCTTCAGTGCAGACAGAGAAATAAACACGGCCCGTGGAGAAAGAAGCGATGATTCCCATCTGTTTATTTCCGTCGTCAAGGGCCCATTTCCATGGCAAAAATGTATGTTGGCGCGTGAACACGTACGTGCACACACGCACACGCTTGTGTATGTGTATGTGGGTGGGTGGGTACGTTGGTGGGTTTGAGATGGATGCGCGCGCGCGTGTGTGTGTGTGTATGTGTGTGTGTGTGTGACGATTTGGGAAACTCAGGAACCAGTTCTCATTCATTGTGTACTCGAGATTTCTTTCTTTTTCTTTCTTTTTTTTTTTTTTTTTTTTTTTTAATAACGAAGCAAGTCACGTGGTCCGTGAAGTTTCTTTTTTATTTTCGTAATTAGTACTATTGCTCACATTCCTTTTATATCAGTTAGTACTATTGTTTACATTCCTTTTATCTCAGTACTATTGTTCACATTCCTTTTATCTTAATTATTACTATTGTTCACATTCCCTTTATCTTAATTAGTACTGTTGTTCACATTCCTTTTATTTTTATTGCATTGATGGGTATGCTGAGAGCACGAAACGAGTTTACCTGGCTATGTGTGTGTGTGTGTGTGTGTGTGTGTGTGTGTGTGTGCACAGGTACAACTGTACGACCAGATCGTCTTCGAGAGCGTCAAGTCCCCGGGCCACTACTTCCACGCCAGTGAGGCTTACCAGATTGACCACTTCTCTTACGGGTAAGTACCCCCACCCCACCCCTTCGTCATCCCTTAGCAATACAGAAACTTGGAGTTGCCTTAGGTTCTGCAAAGTAGGGAGGAACGTGGCATCATGGTTAAAACGTTGATCTGCCATTACAGTGTCTGTCAGGGTTTGGGTTCGAATCCTGGTATCGCCCTTTCTCTCACGTTTGACTGGACAATGAAACTGGGCTTCCAGACATTCGGAGGAGACGATAAACCGAGGTCCGGTGTGCAGCACGCACTTAAAAAGAACCCATGACAAGACAAGTGTTGCAAAGTTCCAGAGAAGAAGTCCACTGACAGGAACACCAGTATGTATGTGCGTGCACTCCAAGCCTGACCAAAGTGTTGGGTTATGCTGCTGGTCAGGCATCTGTCTAGCAGATGTGATGTAGCCTGTATGGAACCTCCTTGAGAAACTGAAACTGTGCACAGTCCAAACTGCCCAGAGTTCGACCTTGACCTCAGAGTAATGTATTTCGCGACAGGTCGAACTTTTCAAGGCTTCAACCCTCACTGTACGAGAAAATGACTTCAGAATGTAGACCTCTACGTGAGTTTTATCGCAAAGATCCGCAGTATGTATGGTAGTCGTGTTCGACTATGACCATCAGAACAGCAGAGGAGGCAACT